>MU400993.1:0-15483 GCA_022578965.1 Xylaria sp. FL1777 | reverse complement strand
TAAAACTTTATAATTATTATATAAAGTTAAGTTTATATTTAAAAAAGTAAATATTAAAAAAAAAACATTTTTTAAGTATAGTACTAAAAAACTATATATAAATATTACTAATTTAAGTAAAGCTAGTCTGTGCTTCTTAGGTTCTTGCACAGCAACTGTTGCACGGTGTACACCATGGCCTGTGCTGCCTAGAAGCCACAGGCTTGTACCGGCAGGAGGGTTTTAAACCAATGATGTCAGATATGAATCTTGTAGTCTGTAGGTACCTACTACCTACCTAGGTAGGTAGGTAGGTACTTTATCTAGGTCCAGTACGTACATGTATAGTTCGCGGCACAGTCAGGCAATGTTTGGGATCTGTCGCCCTCTCATCCCTCTGGACTTTAGGCAACGAACTCTCGCGGCTGCAAGGAGACTATGTCACTGTGTATAAGAAGCTCGGTGCAAGGCGTCAGGCTTCACCGTGACGGCCTCATCTTCGGCCTCCCTCCCCCTTCCACGGCAACAAGCCGCTTCTACTCCCGCCGCCCCTTTTCCGAACACGGCAGCCGAAATACGCCGTAGAGACAGACCATGGCACCGCGCACCTCGATCGCCGAGTTCCGCGAGCTCGTCAACTCCAGCAACCGCATCCTGGCGCTGTGCGGGGCCGGGCTGTCCGCTGGCTCAGGCCTGCCCACGTTTCGTGGCGCCGGAGGGCTCTGGCGCAATCATGAATCCACGTCGCTCGCCACCCCCGAAGCCTTCGAGCGCGATCCCGCCCTCGTCTGGCTCTTCTACGCCTGGCGGAAGCACATGGCTTTGCAGGCGAACCCGAACCGGGGACACTACGCGCTTGCTGAGCTGGCCAAGAAGAAGGAGAACTTCCTTTGCCTGACGCAGAATGTTGATGGTGAGTACTGGCCCATATGCTTAGTCCATGCTCCCCGATGGACAGCCCAGCGAGTGCCCGGCGAATCAACCCGGACCGAGTCTACTTGCACCTGAAAAAATGAGAGGCGTTATTGTTCTGTCTGTCGCTCACGATACCATGCGTAGGACTCTCTCCTCGCGCCGGACACCCCGACTCCAAACTGCGGCTACTGCATGGCAGTATCCTCGACGTGAAGTGCTTCGACGAGTGTGGCTATGTCGATCGCCACAACCTGTCCGACCCGCCGTGCCCTGCCCTTGCCCCGGCCTGTGAGAACTATCCTCCCGATCAGACGATGCCCCTCCTTGATCCGAGCATCCCCGCGCCCAAGATCGAGCTGCACGACCTCCCCCGCTGTCCCGAGTGCGAGACGGGGCTGTTGCGCCCGGGCGTGGTGTGGTTTGGCGAAGGCTTGGACACTGCTATGCTTGCGGGCGTTGATCATTGGATCGTACAGGACAGGATCGATCTTATGCTCGTGGTGGGCACCGCCGCTGCTGTCTATCCCGCGGCCGGCTATACGTACAAGGCTCAACGGAAGGGTGCTATTGTTGCAGTCGTAAACCCTGATCCAGACTCGGCAGACGGGCTCGCGAGTAGTGACTTCTTCTTTCAAGGGAGTGCTGCAGAGATCTTGCCGCAGCTGTTCGAAGGGGTTATTGGGACGATGGATGAAAATGGTAGGATTGAAGAGAAATAGTTGCTAAACATCTACGGTGCGTCTAATTTTATTGTTGCTTATTTTAAAACCCATGTGGTATCAAAATTACTGCGTATGTCATATATTCTCTTAACTAAGGATAATCTCCAGTCTTGCCTGAAAAGGTCGTGGATCGTAAACCTCTAATTGCAGCTGGAAGTGAATTGCAATAGTTACGTCGCCCCCTGAGCTAGCTCCGATCATGGTCTCAAATTTTGAAATTGTACTAGTCAACAAAGAAGAGGATTATACATCATCAAGCTTGGCCGTATCGCATATCAGCGTCAGCATTCCGCGATCTCGTTCTCCTTATGAGAACCTTGCTTATAAGTGACATGTAAATTGCTGACCTCTAACAGCTTGCTAGGGGCTCCAATATAGTAACAATTCTGCCTCATCTGCGCTAAAATCGTCAGTATCACTCCGTCCTCGGATTCACCCGGGAATTCGTGCTCGCGTGTATTTCGTATGCGCCGATACCAAGCTTCGTTCTTAGCATGGCCATCAATTTCGTGGAGCTGATGTGTAGTCCGGAAATATCGTGTGTGGTGTTGTTACCTCCGGTTACCTCTTTTGTAATTCCCAGGGGTTTCGCGCTGGAGCACGTGAGGAGCCTCCTTATTGGGAGTAACTGAAGTTGCTAACGTTTGCGTATTAAAGCTATTGTGAAGACAGTATCTCGATAAAGGCCTCGCAGCTGTGTAGCTCACAGTAGCTATTTGGTCGATCGTAGTGAAGAGACTAGCAGGTTATATCTACTTCGTCGCGGTTACGCCTTAGAGATGGCCATACCCCTTCGCCACGAGCCTCGCGAAACTTTGTTTCTTTGGCCCTTTGCGCCATACTTCGAGTTCCGTGAGTCTATGTCAAGGGTATGCATATACAACGTACTCATGACTGAACGAACTCCGGCGCTGAAGAGAAATCAGACACGGGCTCTGAGAGGCACAGGCTGAAGTGGCGGGCGGTTCGAAAGAACCTGGACACCAACAACAGTCATTCCCAATTATACGTTGTGTGTGTAAGCCATCATTCATATTACGATCAGAGTTCGCCTTCAAGGCCTGGCAGCTGCCATGCTTACTTGGCCTTATAAGATGGTCAATTCGTTCGCCATGCTTGATAAAAAGAGACAGCCCAATCTTTCCTTAAACATCGGCTCGAACAACAATTAAATAGCAATCCAATATTCATGCCCTTTAACAAATACAGGTACGATGCTATTACTTGACAACAGGCCATCTGTCCGAGAAGATTTGCCACCAGACGTCGCCGCTTCTAAATCGGACAGTAAATCGTCAACTTCAAATCACAAAGGAGGGGACTAGCCGGTCAGGAGCGCTAGCGCACGAATAGGCCGTACATTTCAATAACTAGAAGTCCCTCCAATAGAGACAAGACCAGGATCTACCAGTGATGGAGGTTCAGATACACGATCCGTTTCAACTAATACACAGCTCCCTTGATAAGCCCAGACGAGAGTGAGTCGGAAAACAAGGTCTTCAGTTAGAGTGAGGGTCCGATCCAAAGCACCAAAGCTACCAGCTAAGTTGATCAAGCTTCTCTACTCTTGACAACAGATAACGAGAGTCATCAGGCAACAACACCCGAAAACAGGCTCTTATACGTACAACATGGTCGAGCCGTCAGCAGAAGTCATCACCCTAAGGTAGTTGATTCTAGCTTAGTAGTTAGAATCGATTATCCGTGTCACATCCTGAGACGGAAGGAAAATATTAGCAGGTCCTCGCTCTCCATGCGACAACCGTAGTTTAAAGGCAGCGAAAGAGTCTATTCACAGTAGTGGGATTAGATAGTAAACAAATTGCTCGTCGGACAATTTGGCAAGTCGGTGAACACTGGGTGAATGGTACAGCCTACAGCTCGAAACACCTTTATCGTTAGAAAGACCCCGAGTCAGACAACCCGGATCTACCAACTACCAAAGTCATTACACCCTATGATCGCATCTGGAATCGCATGTGAAAATGCCCAGCAGGTTAAAGTTTATTCCTAATGGGTTAGCCACCATGCGATTTCGATATGAGTATATAGCTATTTCGCAAACTACAGCTACTTAGTTACTCGAAACCCATCAGAGAACGATATCTGCAAATCAGTTTGGCTTCGAGCTCAACCGGTTGGTCTTGATTCCGATCTTGATAATCTCTTTGCAGCGAAACGATACGAAAGAGTGGCATTACGACCAAAAGGCAATACTGTATGAATATTATCCCTTGTCTTGTTTCGCAGGGTGAAGCTACATAATGGATATATGCATGATGTCCGACGAGTTAGTCAACGAATCTCTGCCTGTTGGCCAGGCTCATTAAAAAGAATGAGCTTATCAAGCATGATATCTGCCCGACTCGTTCATATACATGATCGATATCATCTTCAGAACAATCCAGAGGAAATACAAGCAAAATGCAGTACATTTTCTCCTAAGATGTCTGTAGGAGGTACATCCTTCCTTTCACTGAGAAGGACTATCGGACTGTCAAAGCAGGCGGGTTTCGTATCGCGGACAAAGTCACCGTCTACGAGGCACACTGAGATCAAGCCTTTAGACAAGTACACCTTTACTGTGACTCAGCTATATTCATGCTTCGCTAAATACTGATTACTCACATATGTCAATATCAAGAAAATAAGGCAAACTACGATTCGGCTGATAAGCTTCACAAAGAAAAGACCTTAGGAGAAGTCTGGGAAGACGAACCCCGAGCTATCACCAAGAAGTCACAGTGGAGGAGACGAGCAACTCTTCGCAGGGTCGCCTTTCTAACTATCGCCGTGTAGTGAAGATGAAACGAACTACCGCTGCAAGACCGAGGAACTTCTAATGGAATCGGAAAATACATCTCATAAGATATATGAGAACTTCAGCTAGACTCTTTCCAGAGGCCTCGGAATAATGTCAATCCTCTTAAAGATTGGGAATACCCCGTCGATAATGAATTTGCATGAAGAGCCACAAGTCACTAGACACGAGAGTTTTATATGCCCTACTAACACGTGATAGACCCTGTGAGCGATGTTCAAATATCAATTTTCTAGAAAGGTGGGTTTGCGATTCAAGATAATTGGCGGACCTGTATAGGCAACCCCGGGTGTATTATAATTGTAAATTAAGGGAAAGACAGAGGCGATATTCGGTTTCATTACTCTTAAGAGCCGGGCTCAAAAATTTCCAGCGACGATCGGAGAAATCCTCCAAAGGAGATGGCATCCAGCAAGTGAGAAAACACTTCCTGAACGAAGCAATCCGTCGACCTAACACCCTAAATATGAAGACCCCTTTATTTAAGTATTCCTTCTTCATAAATTGTTTTAGTGACCTGGATACGTTGGCTAGCTTGAGTTTAGCATGACTGTGAATCGTGAATAATTTTTGTGCGTCTTTTAAGACTCGTTAAATAAGCTTGCCTCTTTTTAAGTGTTCTATTTTCTTGAATTTGGTAGCATTAAGCTCTATTGTATCAATTATGTCTTCTGTTACTAGGTAATCAATACTCTTGTTTGGGTAAGAATTTGTTGCAACAGTTGCTAAGTCCGCTAAAGCAGTACAACTTTGTTATGCGATTCTATAAATGTAGCCAGCGGGGTTCTCATTGCTACTATCATCAGAGTTTGTAGAGTTGCTCATGCTACGTATGTCTAAATAAAATAGGATCCCTAAGCACTTGACAGTACAGAGCTCGTTGTACCTTCTAGCAATAAGCTTCATTCGTAGATTATTACAACTATAGAGAAAAGGGGGTTCAGTTAGCAGACGATTGTCCAGAACTCCAGAGCCTACCGCAACCTCCTGCACGAACCCTAATTAGGACATCTGAGTACACAGTAATGTAGTATTATTGGGTCGAACGAGGCTCCGAATTGCCACCGGAGCGCAAAACAAGCCTCAGGGTAGCAATGTAGCGAAATGCAATGCTGGACTAAGGCAAGCCGGCCAAGCTGTACATTCTAATTGGGTAATACCTGGAGCATGCAGGGGCGCAGGCTGTGCTGTCACCCTCCTTTTCGTCTACCAAGTGAAATATAAGGATGCAACCGCATACCAGGTCACCATGACAGGAGGCTCGTCACTGAAACAGGCCTATAGATTATAGGTCCGAGGCGAGGGGAAGGTAGTCCATCCACTACCGTGCTATGTCCCGCTTTGACTGCAAGGACAATACAAGGCCGGAGTCCATGAATGAGCAGTTAGGGTATTCGTATCTCAGGATTGCTACTCAGCAACCCGACTTAGCTGGGTTTACCACCACGATCTTGATATATGTCCCTCTTTCTGCAACAAGGTTTCCCAGAGTGGTGAGAAGTTGCCGACTAATATTACTACAGCGAGCCCTCTCTTACAAGCGAGTCAGATCCAGAACCTCATATTATAGTTTCATTAGCTACAGATGATCAGCGGAAGCAGAACGAGTACTGTATTGCATACATTTTTCACGATGCCGATGGAAACTATACTGGACATAGGCTTTACGAGGAAACAGAAATTCAAGAGAGTGATAGCGAATAGCTCTGAAAGACACATATTCACGAGACAAAGTCATGCATTAGGACGATTAAAGGGGAATGTTCTAAAATAACTAAATTATTACATAATATATTAAATTTAATTTCATTAATTTAACTTAGTTGCTAAAGTTAAGCTTAAGGCAATATAATCTTTAATATTTAGCAATAATAACTAAGAATTCTGTGTAGCTAGATTAATAAAAGCACAATGCTTTCCATCTAGGTCTAGATTTCATTAATAGAGCTCTTAATGCCGAGGGGAATATTAGAGCTGGAAGCAACCCAAATCCTAGAAATTTCCACATTCACCCAATGCTAGTGCTGATACTTGGTCGATATATTGTATCTCACTTGAAGTCCACAGCGAGACGGACCACAGACCAGCTAAAGATGTAGATAAGTGCAACAGAGTGAGTAACGAGCGTGTATTTTCAAGGGTTTAGGGTTTGTACATGTAGGTATAATTCTAATGTGGTTATATAGATGTACCTCTAGCATTTTCATTGCCCTAGGCTATATAGCCTTAAACCCACGCGCGCCACCATGTTACACGTACCCGCCTCTACGATAATTCCATCACTATGCGCACATAATATCGTAATTGTTCTTGGCACCTCAAGTAATGCGGCCTTTTCCGAGGACAGAAAAGTGGACTTCTTCAGAGTGGAGGGTTTCCGAGGCCAATTAGACTGCACGCTGGTGTGTGTATATTGGCGCTCGATGGAGCGCAACATACTGTCAATGATTAATCGAACAAGATAAGCCTTGTTCGACACGAAAGCCTCGTCCAATGGCAGCCTTGTTAAGCTGGCTTATGTAGCAAGAGGAATAGCGGTGAGGCAGAAACCACTAATACACTATTTAATATATATTTAAGGAAATCTATATGAAAATCTCTAGCTGCTAATATATTATATAAAAAGGTTAGTTATATTATTTTGCTTTTATAATTGTAAAGTTAAGTTTTTAAAGCAAAATAACATTATTTATAAAATAATTATTAATATTTTAAAGCATTATTTAAATAAATATAATTATAAACTAAATAATTTTTAAAAGTTCTTTAAGTTAAAAATTAAGCTAAGCTACATTTATCCCATGATTAAACTAGAGAGAAATAAAGTCAAAGTTAAAGATATATATCTCAATCGTCATAATTAATACCTAAGCGGTAGGTGCAATTATAGGCGATGAAAACCGCGCTGCATGTTGGATTTTCAGAGCCGGGGTATATGGGTGATCCAGCCTACGGGCTCCCTCTTCAACCCGCAGCTAAACAGCCTTGTCATCCCAGCACGTCCTTCTACTTAGTTTCAAAATCGTTTGCCAACGTCGTAAATTATCAATCGCACAATCACTGCCCTCAAGATTTTAGGTCTTATCTAATGTAGTCTGCAGCTGGCAACGAGGTTTCCGCAAGGCTATGATGACATGTCATAAACACAGTAATGAAAGCAAAACAGAGAATCGCCACCAAATAGCCATGTATCGGCAAGGCAGACGAGAGAAAAGAAGGGGGGATGAAGAAAAGGTAGTTAACTAGTCTTCAGATATCCATAGGATCAAGGTCAACAAGGTCTTGGAAGGTTACCATGTCGATAAACTCATTCGCCATATTCTCCGCCCTGGCAGCCTCCGGATTCGTCAAGGCTAGGTTGAGATCAACCATGAACGTCGCACGAATCTTGGCTTCGAGATCTTCCTGGACATGTATAAGCCCACGCTCCTTGAGTTCTTCCATGATTTTGTACGCTTCGCTCCCTTTCATGTCCGTGTCTCTCATAGTCATCGACAGCAGACCTTGGGCGACGACTTCGGACATTCGGTAAGTGCGGTTGAGCCTTTCATATCCGTATATACAGAGAAGCAGGTATAGATGCCATTCAGGGTCGGTACACCTGAGCATAGCATTTGCAAGGTAGATCAGTCCATTGTGCCAGAGGATCGAATAGGTCGACGTCGCGTGCTTGCTCCGATATTCGACAATTAGGTGCTTCAATTGGTTTACTGATGCGGTATAGGCAGCATCCGCCGTGCTATCTCGAGCTGAGAACGTCTTTAGTTGAGGGACTTCCTCCCTCTCCTTATAGATGAATGGCTGCCACATATCAAGGATTGCTGTGTGTAGCCATATACTATGTTGAGTCAGTATAAGCCTCAATTTCTGTCTGCGCTCTGACAAGACGTACTGAAATACAACGACATAGTGCGGGCTCTGCTCTCTTCGGAAGAAAAAGGGAGGAATTGTTTCGACCCAGGCTATGAGTTCTCGGTAGGCATACTCCACGAGAATTTCCCTGCAATAGATTGGAGGGCTTTCCTGAACAGCGTAGTAGATCCACCGAGCTTCGTGTACAAGGCGCCAGAAGTTACATAATACAGGAAAACCTCTTCGCACAATGATTTCCCAGGATAGATCATCCTCTTCTTCGTCTCCTCCCTCCTTTTCTCCTACTCTATCGGCTTCTGTTTCAGCAGCTTTGCCATCATTCGTTTCGTTGTGTGTGTCTCCCGGAATGGGAACAGTCGGTGCCGAAGCCGGAGTTTCCGAGCCTGGTTGACGATAGAACATTGAAATCATCCTAAAATTCTCGTAAGTTGTCTTTCCGAAGCTATAACACAAGTTGACTTACACGTTCCAGTTAAACACACCCCACGCCGCGTGACATTGCGCACTCAAATCATCATCAATTACGTTCACGTTCGGTTGGCAAGCACTAGCTGCGTGCCGTATGCCTCCACCAAAAAGACCTAATCGTGTGCCCATCTTCATGGCATCTGATACATAGTGCAAGACATCGTGGTTTTTTCCGTGTCCCATCAACGATATACTGAGCAAGATCGCACCGGCCATTGCTGGATATGAGTCCTTCTCCGTTTTCCATAAAGCCTCTGCATTTCGGCAAAATCCACTTGCATACTGTATGGCATTCTCACCAAAAGAACTATACATTTGCTTAAACATGTATCAGCAAGATGAGATGTCCTCGGTTGGTTTGCAAATCTACTCACGCAACCCAAGTACATGATAGCGTGGAATAGGAACCTGGAACAGTATTTGGTGCGTTGGGTAACTAAGTCAGTAATGAAAAGACGAGTATCGAATAGTCCTAGGAGTGGATGGTCTGTTTTCTGAGTTACTAAGCATCAGCATTGGCTGCTTGTGGTCGCAATGTGAAAGTCGACAAGAGCCCCGAAGAGGAGGATCAGAGGACATATAGACCGGGTTGTGCGAAGGAAGCATATGATTATGATAGATAACTCACCATATATAAGGAAATAACCCTTGCAGCGAAGTCGTTTGAGACTTTTATGTCTGTCCAAAACCCGACTTGTAGGTATTGAAGTCTCTCGTCGCAATACTTGATAGGTTGCTCTTTCGATTCGGGGTACTCTGATGGACTAGTAAGGCGGGGTACGGCATCACTGAGATCACCGAGATTAGGAGGGCTAGTGTGAGACGTCGTCTTCTTCTTGAATCTCAAGCTAAGGGAATGGAAGCCCCAAGGTTTGGGCAATCACGAGAAACTTACAGTTGACCAGGTACTGAATCGGACGGCCAGGGACGAAGAAGATTGCTTCTGGCTAGGGCCGTAGGGTTAATTGGTGGGAGAGTTGGAAAGGAATTCGAATTGTTGGCCATTAGTTCGCCCTCCAGGGAGCTCTGGTGATGTCTGGATTCCCAATGATCTGGTTTTGAAGGCGAGCCGCTCTCGATGGTGGTGCCCCTATATTCAGCTAAGACGAGGGCAGGATCGCCCTTTTCCTTGAGGCGTTTCACAAGAGTATTTGAGCGTTCTCCAGGCACGGATTTCAGTAGTTCCAGGAACTCAATTGCCTTCTGGCCATTGACGAGTCGCTCAGGATATACACATACGGAGTTGCCACGCTTCGAACAATTGCTGCAGGCGGGCCGAACTCCGTCGCACTGGACTTAAATTATTAATACCCGACGTCTTCGGCGTTGGAATTGACCTGGGCGGATTATACTTGCTTTTGTTTTGCGTGTCCGGCAGTCGATACAGGCGCCTGGTCGCGGCTGCGACGATAGACGCTTCTTCGGTTCCTTTCCAGCCTCGCCGGGATTGCCGGATGTGGAGGACTGTCCTGCGGGTATTGCAGGTGCTGCTGGGAGAATGCGCGGATACTTCCCGCGCTGCATCGTTGTGGCGACGCGTCGGTGAAGCGGTCTTCGGGGCGGCCGGTGGATAGTGGCGTAGGACGAAGCTGGGTCAGTATTGTACCCCCGAACGGTGGAAAACAGAAAAGCGACGAGGGGTAATGTTAATTGGGGAATTTCGTAGCGCGCCGTTAGGAATGGTTGGACAGGCCAGGTGTCCTGGAAGCCTTGACATACATTCTTACCCGTCTCTTCTGCCTGTCTATTCTGCTGGCTGGGTTGGCCCTGGTTGACTAAAGGTTAACTAGAACCCAAGCCAGAAATCCCATCCCAAAGGCGAAAAGCCTTCATTAGAAGGCCAGGTGGGAAAAAACCTGCTTAGTTGAGCTTTAGGTTCCAACCTCCACAATTAATATATACCCAAGGGATGATGGGATGGATCCGTGGTGAGTGGCATTTTGATTTTGATTGGTGTGGTCATGGCAATGGTTAACATGGGAACATGTAAATTATGTATCTAAGACGGAAGGGTGATATCATTCAACATGTGCAAATTATCTGGTGGTTTAGGTTTTGAAATCTTACATTAGGAATCATCATTCCGTGTATATACATCTCTCTCTGTGTGCCTCCCTCACTGTCTCTCTGGTTTTGTCTTCTTGTTTTCTCTCCATTTCTGTCTGTTCCTTCTATGCTCCCCAAAGTTCTCTCCACGATTCGGGCCGCAGAATGGGTTGTATCTCTTAGATTTCAAGACATTATTTGACTATAAGCAAGCACTCCTGATGATATAGGGTGCTCCACTAAGTCATCTATTGGTAATCTATTCTGGTATATTTAACTACTTGGATCCTGAAGCACTTACAGCTGTAGGAACTCTGTTGGGTTGAGGTTCTCTGTCAAACGGGTACGTGATCTGGTGAATTGCTTTTGGCTTGGGAATGTTCTGCATAAAATCTATACTAATAGTATAAGACTCGTTCTGCTGTCATTATCATATTATTATTCGCCCTGCAGAGAGGAGCTATATTGTTTTGTTGAAACACACTTTAGAATTCCTCTCATTCTCATGCGCCCGCTCATTAAAACTAAAATGACTTTCATCTCATTGGAATATAGGAAAAACACACTGGTGAAAAGGGGGATTATACCAGGCAGAAATGGAAGAAAGACAATCAACTAATCACCACTAGGTGAAAGCAAGTTATGGCCAGGTTCACAGCAATTAGAAGTCAATATAGTTGAGGGGTTCACAAGTGCTGTCTTCAGCTGGTACAATTCCCACCTGCCTAGCCGACCTTTGGATGTACTGACTGATATAATCATTGTCGCACTTATTGTGTCGAAGTATCTCAGTCTTGAGCTGGAGTACTTCCTCGCGCAAGAGGCAAGCCTGGGCGTTCAACATCTTATTCTCTCTGAGAAGATCCCTTTCTCTTTGTTGGAGCTCATCCACCCCCCGCTTGGCCTTTCTCCTGCATTTCGCAGCGGCCAGTCTATTCCTATTACGCTTCTTCTGGGTCGTCGGACCTCCTCTGGGATTCACAGTTGACACGGGTGATAACGACCCGTTGTTCCATTCTATGTCTTTGGGGGGTTCCAAGCTCTCCGGCAGGGTGGCCACGCTGTTCTGTGGAATCGGGGGGTATAGAGTCGCATTTGAGGGAGCAATAGGATTATTGTACTTGTCACACGCTGCATCGGGACCGAAATCAGATGGCCACTCGACGAACGGGACCTGGAAATTTGGAACCTGGTGGCGGTCGTTACCGCTTGTCCTGGCTACCGGGGCCGGATGCTGCCGCTTCTGTTGGATTAGTAGAGAGAGCAAGTTGAGATGAAGACGACAACATAAAGCAACGGAATACATACTTCTTCAGGGTAAACAAAGTGATCGATGCAGTGGGGGCTGGTTACAAAGTTACCCGGATGGCAAACACGATCTGGGGCGCTCCAGAGATTATAACCCGGAACGTTGACGTCGTAGAAGGAAAGATCTCCGGTCCCATGAAGAGGGAAGGAGGCGACACCATGCTGTCTAACGGCACGGCTCTGATTTTCCAGGACTTGCATTTCGGGTCTCGCAGGTGGTGGACTGTCTGTCGAAGAAGTCTCTTGCGACAGGCCGAGACCTTGACTCGCTCTTCCAGAAATACAGGGAGGCCAATATCAGACCATCGGACCCGACGATGGGGTCGGCATAGGGAGGCGTGCTTTTTACAAGCCGACACGGGGGACAAAAGTGCTCCCTCGCTCTCAGACCCCGGGCGTAGACTCAAGAGCAGAGGCAACAATCACATGGACCAAAAAAACCCCCCCCAAAAACCCCCCAAAAAACACCTCGAGACCTGAGGGCAACGATGGCGGTGGCAAGCGCATAAAGCGCGTGGATAACAAGAGGAGGCCGGGCAGTATCTGCCGCATGGACCGGGCGACTACGAGGGTTCTCGAGATCGGACGCTGGGCGTAGCAGGCATCGAAGGAAGGCGGAACAGAATGGGTAACCGGCCCATCACGGCATGCTAAGAGGAGGCCTCGCTTGGTGCTCAGAGGGTGCAGCCGGACGCACACGAAGGGATACAGTACTACACACCCCTGCAATGCATGTAGCAGGTGCCCAGTCTCGCCATATGCTATGTATTTACGTATTTACGTACGAATATGTATTTACTCGGGTGACGTCAAGGCTGGCCGGGGTTTCCAGCCAATCTGAGCCCAGCATCCCGTTCGGGGCAGAAGCCGGCCCAATTCTGGCCTTCTCATTGGCGAGCACTCACGGAGCTAGCTCCGTTATACCTCATTGGCCGAGCCGCCAAGGCCCGTAGGCCCGTACATATATATATCTGCCTGCTCACTGCGTAGGTGGGATCTAGCCATCCATATAGGTATTATGATATACAAGACGCTCCGGTGTGCTGTATATCCAGGTGTAAACCATGGACCTGGCAGCTTCGGGGACGAGCATCGCACGAGGAATGCCGCAGAGGGGCAGTGGTCCAACGGCCCATGGAGTGGCCGTCACACCTTGATTGGTGTGGCTACTACTGGTATGGCTACTGGTATGGCTACTGGTATGGCTACTGGTATGGCTACTGGTATGGCTCTCGGTTGTGGTTCTCGGTTGTGGTCCTTGGTTGTGGCCCTTGGTTATGGTTCTTGGTGTGGTTGCTGGTGCTTCTACGTGCGTCTGTACTGGCAGGCAGATAAGCTTCGTTGGCCGCCACCTCTTTTCGACCAACATTCTCCGGCATTCACGCACTATAGCCCGCACAATCTAGGCCCTATCAGACGCAATGTCGTGATACACCCCCCTAACATGTTCTTTGCATACCCCCCAGCAGACGTCTCGCCGTTTCTCCTGCCAGCTCCACTCATGGCTGATTGATGCCGAGCTCAAGCGGCTGATACACATTTATCGATGCTCTGATCACCGCCCCTATAGGGCTCTAGAGGGCTCTAGAGGGCTGGTTGGGTGATCCATGCGACCTGAGACCCCTGAGTGCGTGGCCTGAGTGCGTCGTACTCGCGCCCGCACCACCCCCCTCCATCAGAATACGAATAACTCCGTTGTACGGTCGGGCCCCGGGAGAACCACTCCTTGCCCCGGGCGAGTCATAAGAGCCCACTCTCTTGGTCTGCCGTTCCATGCCGTTATAGGTGAGCCTGGGCCGAACTACACTCTCGAGGAATGGAGCGATTGGGCGTAGGGCCGCGTCCCTATCCCACGATGGAACTCGATGTGAGGTGACATGGAGATCGACCTCCATCGATGCCTGTTTGACAATTTCTCTGTGCCCGTGAGTCGTGACTGACCCAGCCATCCTGGGGAGTTGGCTGCAAAAACTGGAGATTTGGCATACTTCGTACTGGTAGCAGCTCATTCCCCAACGGCCTGCAAAAATGCCCGCCAAAGATATCAGGCGCGAAGACTAGGGCTACTGGAGAATCTCCACGGTGAATGGAGGAGGCGGCCATCAGTTTTATGATAGCTCACATTCTATGAAACTTTGACCTGCATAAGATTCTATCTCAAATCTTACCATTCTTTAGTAAGTTAAGGAAACGAGCGGACCCTGCTAACTTGCCAAGTAGCATAGTGTGATGCTCTCGGATTTTCCTTTTTCTTTCTTCCCTTCCACCCCCCTCTCTTTCACTCCCCCGCTGCTCCCTCTTGTTTCTTTGTATTTATTGATTTGGATTGCGTTAAGTGGCCGTCGTGCAGAGGAGCAATGCGGTTATGTTGGAAGGCCCGGTGTAGGCAGTAGCCCCTAACCATTCGTAAACCTATTTAAGTCTAGTGGTGAATATATTTCGAGGTATCAAGGCTCCGTATTGCTAGCATTTGCGTTGTGCGATACAAATAAACATATGAAAATAACTCTGCTTGCTCAATCGCACATAAACGCGGTAAAGCCAGGTATCCATTAAATACGCACTCTACACTTCGAGGAGTCCCGGGACTTAGTAGACAACACCACTAAAGCCTATAAATTGAACTACTGCCTAGCTGCTCTGGGCCAGTCTAACAGTATCTCTCTGCACGGCGGACAAGGGGATTCCTGACAACACCAGGGACGTCTTAACTGCTTGGGGGAAATAAATACTTATCGAGGAAACGTTAGCGAGAGCATTGATGGCGATGTAATTGCTTATGCGAGCTGCAGCAGCAGTCCTTCATATTATGTAATAGTAGTGTACAAAGAATCCCTAGAATATTAATCCAGTTCGACCTGTTGCTGTTTTCGAGCATTAGCTGACATAGGAAGACATGTTTCACAGTTTTCTATTCCAGGTCACACCTCAAATGATTGATGACGTGGGATTAATTACTTCCGGGCTACTCCCGGGTTATGCAAAAGCTTTAGATATGATACATATAGAGGTAAGAGTGTGGCTTCTAGGCAGCACAAGCCATGGTGTACACCGTGCGACAGTTGCTATGCAAGAACCTAAGAAATACAAACTAGCTTTACTTAAATTAGTAATATTTATATATAGTTTTTTAGTACTATACTTAAGAAATGTTTTTTTTTTAATATTTATTTTTTTAAGTATAAACTTAACTTTATATAGTAATTATAAAGTTTTAAACTAATATTTAAAAAATATAAATAGCTATTTAAGTAGTTTTATAATATTATATTTTAAATAAACTTTTATATAATATATTAATATTTTATTTATTTTTTATTTTATTTTTTAATTTTATTTTTATTTTATATA
>MU400992.1:0-15505 GCA_022578965.1 Xylaria sp. FL1777 | reverse complement strand
ATACTAAATTAGTACTTAAACTTTAGTACTAATACTAATACTAATTTAGTACTACTAAAATTAGTCCTTATACTAAGTACTAATTTTTTAACCCTAATTATAAGTTTTTGCTAGTTTTATTTTATAAAATATAAAAGTTTAATTATTAAACTTTTTATTTAAAAATTAATTTAGCTGCTTATTATTTAGCTAATAAAGTTTTTGTTTTTTTTTACTTTTTTGTTTGCTTTTTATTTTAGCATTTAAATCTTTATTATTTAAAATAAAGTTTTTTTTTTGCAGTTAATAATAAGCTTTTTATTAAAGCAGCTTATTATTACTTAAAACAAAGTTATATATTTACTTTATTATAGCATTAAAAATTTCCTTTTTATTTTTGCTAATTTTTATAACTTAAAAAAAAACCTTTATATATTTAAAGCTTACAAAAAATTTTAGCTCTTTTAAACACTATTTAAAGTTTTAATATATAATGTTTTTTTTTTTAATTTATAAATAAAGCTATACTTATAAATATAATAATTATTTATGTTATATTTTTAATAAATAGTTCTTTTTACTAAATAAAGATTATTTAACTTTATTTGTTATAAAAAATTAAACAATTATTTATTTTATTTTTGTTTTTTAAAGTTATATTTACTTTTTTATAAATATTTAAAAGTTATAACATTAATACTAAATAATTACTTTTTTAATAAGTTTATATTAATTTTATAATATTATAATGTTTATAGTTTTTAATTAATTAGCTAAATATATTAATTTTGTAGTTTTTTTAGCATTTTTTTTAGTTTTTTTTTATAATTATTATATTTTCTTGTTTTAATTTTAACTATTATATTTGTTTAATAATACTATTTATATTTTAGTTATAAACAAAATATTAAGCTAATTTTATTTATTGCTTTTTAATAATAACTGTTTTAATAGCTAATATAATTATATTAATAGCTAGTTTAACAATATTAATAATAATATATAAAAGCTTATTAAAATTATAATTATATAAATAATTAACTTTTTTTTATACTTTATATGCTTTTTTTTGTTTTTTTAAAGTAAAAATTTAGCTTAAACTTTTTATTAATTTAGTTATTTAATATTTTATAAAAGTTTTTATTAAACATTTTATTTAAGTTATTATATAACTTTTTAAAAAACTTTATTATTTTATTTATAATATTTTAATTTAGCTTTTTAAGCAAACTTTAAATAAGTTAAAAATTAAAGTAATAGTTTTTTTAACCTTTAATATTTTTAGTATATATTTAATACTAAAAAAAATAAGTTTTAAAATTAATAAAATGTATAATTTTTAAGCAAGCTTTAAAATCTTGTAATATAATAATAATAAATTTATTTTGCTTAAAGTTTTAAAGCTTAAACTTTTATTTAAGTAGTTTATAAGCTTTAGTTTATAATAAATAGTTTTTTAGTATTATTTTTATTATTTTTTTTGTTTAAAAAGTATTATAATAAATAAAAACCTGTTTAATTTTATTAATATTTTTAAAGCACTTTATATAAAAAAAAACATTTAAATTATTTAGTTATTTATTTATTTTTAACTTATTAAATAATAAATACTAGTTTAATTTTAAGTTAAAAAGCATAAATAATAGCTTAATTTTAGTATTATGCTTATTATTATAATAGCTTAAGCTAAATAAAATTACTTTAATACTTTTTAAAAATAATAAGCTAATTATTTTTATTTTTTTTATTTATAAATAATTTTAATATTTCTTATATATTAAAATAAAAAAATCTAATAATTTATTATAGCTAAATTATTTAATTAAGCTATAATTTTTAAACTTTTAAGCTATATATAATATAATAAATCGAAGTAAAATTTATATAAAAATAACAAAAAAAATAAGCTATAAAAAATAATAACAATAAACTAAATAAAAATATAAGTTTAAAAAAAAATATAAAATGCTAAAAGTTTTTAAGTATTTTAAATATTTAAGTTTTTTTATGCTATTTTTTTGGACTTTTTTTTTAAAAAACTTAACAATTTTTTTTGTTTATATTTATAAAAACTACTAGCTTATTTTTTATAGCTTTTTAAATTTTCTTTTAAATGTTTTTATATTTTTATTTTTTATGCGCTTTTATTTTTTTATATACTTTATAACATTTAGTTTTTTTGTTTTTTAGTTTAGCTTGCTTTATTTTATATAAGTTTTATTAAGCAAACTTTATTTTTTTATAGCTTTTTATTTATAAAAATAGCATGCTTTTTTTTTAAGGCTTTTTTATTTAATAATAAGTGCTATAAAAAAACAATAGCTATGTTTTACGCAAAGTTTTTAAGCAATAACTAGCTTACATTTAAAAAATCTTGCTTTTTATTTTTTAATAAAGAACTATATTAGCTTAAAAAACAAAATATATTTTTAATTATTAATAGCTTTATATATTAATACGTAAACTTAAACTTATTTAGTATAAATAAGCATTAAATTTGCTTATATTATAGCTATTTAAAGGTTTTAGTAATTTTTACTTTTTTTTAAGCTTGTTTTTTGGTTTTGTTTGTTTATATAAAAGCAATTATGCTTTTTTTTTTTAAAGCGCTAGCTTTTTAGCAAAAATTTCTTTTTTTTAATTTATTAAAAGTTTTTAATAAATAGTTTTTTAACTGCGCTATTTTAAAGATTATAATAGCATTTTAATACTTAATTATTATTTTGCTAAAAAAAATAAAAACGCTTTATAAGCTAAGCTAAAAAAAACAATTTAATATTTTTATATGTTTATTTTAAGCTTTATTAATTAAAAGCTATTAGCTTAAACGTTTATTACTAATTATAATTAAACTGCTTATATTTAGCAAGTTTTGCTTATTATTAACTAAAGTAGCTAAGTATAATCAGGGTTAATAATTTAGTACTTAATATAAGGACTAAATTAGTAATTACTAAATTAGTATTAATATTAGTACTAATTTTAAAATACTAATTTAATATTAATACTAAATTAGTAATACTAATTTAGTATTAATAATTATTAATTTAATATTAGTATTGATTTCGAAATACTAATTTAGTATTAGTAAATACTAGTTAGTATTTAGTAATTACTAAGTATTAAGCTTAAAATAAAGTTAAAATTTTAAAAAAACATTTAAACCTTTAATATTGCTTTAATAAAAATAAAAGTAAATATAACGTTAATTATATTAAAAAGTGTATAATTTTCTGTTTATTACTATATAAAAATAAAACTTATATATATTATATTTAATTAGTACTTTAATATTTTAACAAAATGTAATTACTTAAAGCATAACTAGCACTTTTATAATATAACATATTTAATGTTTTATTTTTATAGCATATGAAAATGCTATAATAATAACTTTAATACTTTATAAAACTAGGTTTTTTATACTTTATTATAATATTAAAACTAAGTTTATATGTTTTATAATAAACAAGTATTTTAATTTAATAACTTTATAAAACTATTAAAGCATAATTAGCACTTTTATTATAAACTAATTTTAAGTTAGTATTTTTACTACAAGTTATATAGTTTTAATAACAAAGTTAATATTTTTAAAAACTACGTTTTAAATAGTATATTAAACATTTAAAACTAATTTTATATGTGTTATATCTTTTTTAATAATTAATAATTTACAGAATATTTTATTATGTAATATTGCTTTAGTACTTAATACTTAGTAAATACTAAGCAATACTAATTAGTATTAGTAATACTAATTTAGTATTAGTATTAAAAATGAAATATTAATTTAGTATTAGTATTTTTTTAGTAATACTAATTTAGTATTAGTAATTATTAATTTAGTATTAGTATTAAAAATGAAATACTAATTTAGTATTAGTATTTTTTTAGTAATACTAATTTAGTATTAATAATTACTAATTTAGTATTAGTATTAGTAAATACTAGTTAATATTATTAAATTATTAACCCTAGCTATTGCTTATAACAAAAAATCAAAAATAACTTTAACAAAAAGTAAGTTTATATTTTCTTTATATTGTTTATTTATTTATATTGTTTATTTGCTTATTATTAATATTTAATTTATTTAAAAACTAAAATAACTAATAAAAATAACCCTTTTTCATTTATTAATCGAAAATAAGCCTAAAATTATACACTTTAAAATATTAACCAAAAAAATATTATTAATAATAAAATTTTAAATTTTATTATTAATAATAACCTTTTATTTAATGTTATTAATTCTAAATCTTTTTAAGATTTAATAAATTATTTTAAACCGTATATATTATATACTTTTATTATTAATTATATTATACTAATTTTTATATAGCAATTTTACTATAAACTGCTATAAAATAAAAACTATTTTAAAAGCTACATATAATAGCTCTTTAATTAACTTTAATATTAACTTAAACTTAACTATTAAAACTAATGGAGTATTTTCTATTATTTTTAATATTTAGACTTTTAATTTGCAAATAGCCTTTATAAGGGTTGTTATTTGTTATATTAATTCTAATTTTAACTTAATTTATAAGTTAATTAGTTTTAAAGAAATAATAAAACAGCATACTAGTTTAAATATATTTAACTTATTTTTAAATATATTATAACTTTATTTAAATATTACTTTACATAATATTTTTAAGTATTTATATTTTATTTTAACTTTATATTTATTAATATAAATAATAACTAATTATTATATAATATTACTAAAAATAACAAAGTCAGTTTAAACCTTTTTTGAATTTTTTACACTTGATTATAACTTTGTGAGTTTAAGCTTAATTATCAAATAATTAAAATCGCTAAAATTAGCGAAGCAACTTTTATTTATTAAGTAAGTTGCACTTTATTTGCAAAGTGCAAATATAACAAAAAACAGAAAAATAGTATTAAATAACTTATTTGTTAAAAACACAATTAATATGCTATTAGAATTTACTAGCAATATAACTATAATGCAGTAGCGTTTTAATAAAAAACATAAAACTAACGGACTTTTTAGTATATGAAAAATAGTTAATAAAATTATAGAACTAGTATTATAGCTGCTAATAGAAAAAAAAATAACAAAAGGAATTTTTCTTTAAAAAAACGTAAAAAAAGCATAAATAGCGCATATATTAAAAAAAGCCTAAAAAAGCTAACAAAGTATAAAGCTTAACAATAAAAACAACTTTAATACATTTATAATTTGCTATAATTTAAATGCTGCTATAAAAGCTAACTAAAAAAGCATTAAAAATATTGTTTAAAAGCTTTTTTAATAAACTTTGTTAAATGTAAACATGCTAAAATTTTAAATATAAATAGCAGCTTTATAGCTAGCTTGCAATAATAAAGCAATGCTATTTAAGCAAAACAAAAAAGTACTAATTAAGGTTAAAAAACAAGCTAATAACTTTAAAAATAAAACATTAGCTAATATTATTAAAGCAGTAAATATAGCGCTTATAAGTAGTAATATAATTACTGCTAAAAAGCTATATAGCAAAAATATAATAATTACTTTTAAAAAAACAGTATTTTAAAAAGCTAAAAAAAAGAAATAAATTATAAAAGCTTTTAAAAAAAGGTTAAAAATACAACAAAAAAAAGCAGTACTAATAATAAAAAGCGTTTTGATAAAACTCATTAAAGCAATATACTTAAATAAAAACTTACTATAATTATTACGTAATAAATATCTTAAAGTTATAAAGTATAAAAAATGCTACTTAAAAACATAAAAGCTAAATTTACAGTAATATTATTATATATAAGCAGCATAATAATAGCTAAAATAATATATAATAATAGCTTTTTATAAAAAACTAAGCTATTTAATTATAAACTTTTTGCTTTAAAGCTTAAAGTTATGCAATGCTTTAATTGCTATAAATACAAATATATAGCTAAATATTATTATAAGAAATTAAAGTATAACTATTGTTTAGTTTTAAAGCACTAAAAAAAAAAAAAAAGCTGTTTAATAAAAATGTAAAAAATAAAGCAAAAATGCATAAACTACAAAAAAATGCACGTAGTATAAAAAAAAGCTTGCTAAAAAAAAGTTAAGCAAAAAAACAAAGTAAAAATAATATATATATTATAACTTAAAAGCTTTTAAAGTGCTAAAAAAACATTAATAATAAGCAAAAAAATAAACAAAAGTAGTTTAAAAATGCTAATAGTATTAATATTTATATAGCTAAATAAAAAAAAGTTATTAATAAAAAAATAGCAAATTAGCAATATAAGCAAAAATTTATTCTTATTAATTTAATAATATATAATATTGCTTTTTAAAACATTGCAAAATTTAAAAATAATATAACATATATACTATAAAATAATAGCTTTAATTATATAATAGTTTAAAAGCTAATAATTAATAAATATAATAATATATATTGTTTTAGTAATAATAACTACTAGGTTATTTAATTAAAAAACAAAGCTATATTATATATAAATAAAAAAATATAATAAAAACGCTAGCAAAAAACGCTAGTAAAAACTAAGCAAAAATTATAATAAGCAGTAATAATTTAGCAGTAATTTTATAGTTAATATATTTGCTAAATTAAAATTTATTATTATTATTATTATTAATAACCTGCTGTGCTGCTTTATAGCGCAATTTTTCTACCTGTGTATTTATAGGTAAAATTGTACAAAAAGCTAAACAAAAACTTTATATAACAGTATTAACGCTATTACTTTAAAGTTCTTTTACTTTATAATAATTAGTTTTTATTAACTAGCTTGCTAAACAGAAAATAATAGTTAAAAAGCAAAAGAACTTTTTTTAAAGCTTTTAAACCTTTTGCTTTTTTAAAAAGCGTATAAAAGCTTTTTTTTTGTTTTTTAAAACTTTTAAAAAAGCGCTTTTGCTTTTTTTGCTAGTTTTTTTTTTATTACTTGCCTTTTTTTTTTTTTTTTTTTTTTCCCTTATTTTAACTGCTTTATTATATATTACTATTTTATTAATAGCTAGCAGCTATTTTATAATAACACTTATAGCTTTAAGCTTTTTTATAGCTAGTTATAAATTTTAATTAGTTTATAGTAGTTTAGCTATAAAGCTTTTTTATAGTTATTTTTTTTTATTTTTTAGTAAGCTATAATATAAAACTATGTGCTAAAAGGTTTTTTTTTTTTTTATATATTTATAAAAAAGCATAAAAAAGCTTAAAACTTTTTTTTTATGCAAAAATACTTTTAGTTTTATTTTTTTAGTACATATTTATATTATTATAGCTATTTTATGCTTTAATAACTTGTTATATTTTTTAAAAGCTTTGTTTTTGTTTAACTTTTGTTTAGCTATAGCTAAATAGCTGCTATTTGTTTTAGTTTAGCTTTATTTGCTTATTTTTTTTTTTTAGTATAATTTTAGGTTTTTTTTTTTTTAATTATTTTTTTTGCTAAAAGTTTAAAGCTAGCATTAAATTTTTTTTAGCTATACTTTTATTATTGCTTATAAGCTTGCTTTTTGTTTAGTTTTTAGCTTTTTAAGCTTTTATGTTTTAAATAAAAGTTTTAATTTTTTTTGTTGCTTTTTAAATTAACTTTTTAGCTACTAAGCTTTTTATATAATACTTATAAGCTACTATTTTACTACTAAAATATAAATTAATAAAAAAAAATTTTATTTTAGTTTTTAAGTGCTTTATTTTAATTGCTTTAAAAGCTTTAGCTATTTATTTAAAGCATTTATTTTAAATTATTAGTAATAAATTAGTAATGCTTTTTGCTTTGTTTTTTTTAAAGTTTTTATATTAAGTTATTATGCTATAAGCTAAAATATTTCATATTATTATAATATATATTTGTTTTGCTTTTGCTACATTATTACTTTATATAAAGTTTTATAGCTTAATTATTACGTATAACTAAATGCTTAGTTTTTTTTTAAGCTTTGCTAAATGTTTTTTTTATTTTATGTTTTTATTAAACTATATTTTTAAAAAATTTACGTTGTTTTTTAAGTATACTATTATATTAAAAAAATATATTATTTATGTAAGCGCTGCTTTATTATTAAAAAAATGCATTAATTTGCTTTTTTGCAGTATAAACTTTATTTTATATTGTTTTATTTAGTTTTTATATGTTTTTTATGCTATTTTTAAAGTTCTGCAGTTTTGCTTTATATTTAGGTTTGCTATAATAAAGTTAATATTATTAATAAAACTAACTATTATTAGCTTTTAATATGCAGCAAGGTTATTATATAATCAGGGTTAGTAAATTAGTCCTTAGTTTAAATACTAGCTTAATATATACTAGGCTAATATTAGTATTAGTCCGGAAAAAAAAATACTAGGCTAGTATAAACTAATACTAGCCTAGTATTAGTCCGGGAAAAAAAATACTAGGCTAGTATTAGTCCGTACTAAGCTAGTATTAGTTCGGCCAAAAAAATACTAAGCTAGTATTAGTCCGTACTAAGCTAGTATTAGTTCGGCTAAAAAAATACTAAGCTAGTATAAACTAATACTAGCCTAGTATTAGTTTATACTAGCTTAGTATTTATACTAAGGTAATATTTTTAAAGTTTTTTTTAAATATTTAAATAATATAAAGCTTTTTATGTTTAAATATAGCTATTTTAATTTTTATTAAACTTTATTTAATATATTTATTATATATAAGCTAGATAAAGTAATAGTAAACGCTAAGATCTTTTTTAAAGAAAACCTAAATAAGTAAACTATTTGTAGTGCTTGCTAAGTTATTAAAAAGTTATTAAAGGCGTACTACTTTTAGCAAATAAATAAGTAGCTATAAGCAAACAGCAGCAATAAAAGTAGCAAACGTGTTATTTAAAACCTGTTATAAGCGTTATTAACGGAGCAAAAAAAGCTTGCTGCAGAAGTAAAATTGCTATACGCGCAAATTTAGCGATCTAAAGATCGCATAAGCAAGTAAGCTAAAGTTGCTAATTTTTTTTGCTAGCAGTTTGTGTTTTATGCAAACGTACTACAAATAAACAGCAGTAAAAAATTTTTATGCGTTGCTTTATTAATTTACCTTAAGGCTGTTATAACAACAAACTTTAATTAAGCTATTATTATAACTTTTGCTAGCTATAAAGCTAAAGTAAAAACAAAGTTAATTGTAATATAAAAGCTAAACTAAGCAATAAAAGCAAACGTAGTTTAAATAGCATATAAACTACTAAACAACAATTAAAAGGTTATTTTTAATAAATAGAAAATTTAAACTTAAATGCTAGCAAATATATTATAAATTTGTTAAGCGTTTAGCAAAAAATCAAAAGTGCACTTTTAACTATACTAGCTAATAACTTTAAGCCTATTAACTAAGCAAGTACTAAAAAAAAAAAAAAAAAAAAATGCTAGCTTAACTTAAGCTAGCTAACTAAAAGCTAAAAATTAAAAAGCTGTTTTTTTTATTTTGCTTATTATAGCGTAAGCAAAAAATATGCTTAGTATACATTAAAGTTATAACTGCAAAAAATACAAACATAGCATATATTAATAAACTTTTTTAGAACTACTATTACTTTTAAGTAGCTTTTTATTTTGTAAATATAGTAGCAACCTAATGTTATAACTGCTAAAAATAAAGCTATTAAGCTAGCATATATAAAAACAAGCAAAAATGCAGCTAATATAAATTTTTAAAACATGCTAAAAATAAAGCAAACTTATGCTTTATATAAACTAAAAAAAAAGCAGCTATATGCTTTTTTTATTAAAATAACTATTTAGCTTAAGCAGCAAAATGCCTAAAAGCTGTTTAAGCACGCAAGCTAACTAAAAACGCTATTATTTACTGCTTTATGCAGTTTATAATAAAGCTAATTTAAAGCTAACTACGTATTATTACTGCTATAAAAACGCTGCATAAGCAAAAAGCTAATAATCTAATAAGCAAAAATACTATTTGCTTAAAGAATTGCTTACCGGAAAAAACTGCGCTAATAACTACGCAAAAAACAAAATTGTAAACTATTGCTAATATACTAAAGCTTTAAGATTAACCTAAAGAAAACCTGTTTATAAACTGTTAGTAAGCAGTTTAAATAACAAAAAGCTACGCTTATGCAGCAAACAAAAACACAAATAGCAAAAGCAGCAGTATTAAATAAAAATTAAGCAACGCAATTTTTAAATAGTAGCGCTTATATAATTAGCTATAAAAAAAATATAAGTTATAATAGCAGGCAGTTAGCAAAAATGTTTTTATTTAGCTTTAGTATAGTTTTTACTTACGTATAAAATTAGGTAGCTTTTAGCATGGCTTTTTAAAGCCGTTAGTCCTAAGTAATACAATATATACTTATTATATAAAAGGTTTAATTTTTTATTTTTATAAGTATTATTTTAGCTAATATAATAAAGTTAATATATTTAACACCGCTTAAATTTATAATTTATTATTACATTAAAATGAAATTTATATATTAGTTATTTATTTAGTGTTTTACTTTTTTAACCTTTTAACGTTATTAAATTCTAAAAAACACTTTACTATTATAAAAGTTATAAGCTGTTATTTCTTTGCTAATATTTTAGCTTTAATAATAACTTTAATATATTTAGAAATAGTATAATGTATAATTTATTATTATACTAAAATGGAATTTATATATAAGTTATTTGCTTAGTATTTTAATTTTTTAACTTTTTTAACTTTGTTAAACTTTAAAAAACACTTTACTGTTATAAAAATTATAAGCTGTTATTTCTTTACTAATATTATAGCTTTAATAATAACTTTAATATATTTAGAAATGTTATAAATTATAATTTATTATTTTATTAAAATGCAATTTATATATAAGCTATTTACTTAATATTTTAATTTTCTAACTTTTTTATGTTTATTGAACTTTAAAAAACACTTTGCTGTTTAAAACAATATAACCTGCTATTTTTTTACTAACATTTTAGCTTTTATAGTAACTTTAGTATATTTAGAAATAGTCAAATTTATAGTTTATTATTACACTAAAATAAAATTAATATGTATATTATTTACTTAGTATTTTAATTTTCCAACTTTTGTAACTTTATTAAAGTTTAAAAAACACTTTAGTACAATAAAAACTACAAGCTGTTATTTTTTTACTTATATTCTAGCTTTAATAATAACTTTAATATATTTAGAAATATTATAATTTATAGTTTATTATTACAATAAAATAAAATTAATATATACATTATTTACTTAGTATTTTAATTTTCCAACTTTTTTAACTTTATTAAACTTTAAAAAATACTTTGCTATTATAAAAGTTATAAGCTGTTATTTCTTTACTAATATTTTAGCTTTTATAACAGCTTTAATATATTTAGAAATGTTATAGTTTATAGTTTATTATTACACTAAAATACAATTAATATATATATTATTTACTTAGTATTTTAATTTTCTAACTTTTTTAACTTTATTAAACTCTAAAAAACATTTTGCTGTTATAAAAGTTATAAGCTATTATTTCTTTACTAATATTTTAGCTTTTATAACAGCTTTAATATATTTAAAAATGTTATAATTTATAGTTTATTATTACACTAAAATAAAATTAATATGTATATTATTTACTTAGTATTTTAATTTTCTAACTTTTTTAACTTTATTAAACTCTAAAAAACACTTTGCTTTTATAAAAACTATAACTTGTTTTTATTTTTATTAATTTTATAGCTTTTATAATAACTTAAACATAATTAAAAATTATTTTGTTTACTTTATTATATTGCTGAAAAAAAGTTTTCATTTTATGTAAATAAACTATAAAAACAGCTATTTTAATATTTTATTCCTTATTTTTCTTTAGTTTCTTTTTTTCATTTTTATTTTCTACCTTTTTTAGTAATTTATTTAAATTTTTAATTTTCTAGCTTTTTAATAAAGTTAGCTAGCTAACCGTTTTTAGACTTAGTTTATTTCTATTTTTAGTAATAATATTACTAGAAATAAAAAAAACCCGTTTAATAAATGCTAAAGTAGCTAGAATTGCTAAATATTTTTTAGCTATTATTAATAAAATTAGAAATTATAAAGCGTTATTTTTCTAAAATTTTAATGGATTTAACTAATAATAATAATTAGTTTAAACTTAAATAAGTAATAATTTAATATAAACATACTTTTTTATATAGAACATCTTTGTTTAAATAAACAATATATTTTGCTTTATTATGGCTTTTTAAATGATTTAAATAAAACTTTTTTTTAGACTTTAAAGTACTTAAATCGCTATTATTTAAATTTTCTTAGTTTTTTAGTTTATTAATTAAAACATTAATATTTAAAATGTTATATATTTTTTAAAGCTTAATAAAATAATTAGTATAATATAATAATAATAATAATAATACTAATAAAAATAAAATTAAAACTTATTTTTGAAATTTTTTTTTAAATATACTTATAACATTGTTATAACTTTCTAAATACTAAAATAATAAATTATTGTGTTAAAAGTGAAGTGTTTTAAACTTTAGGGTCAAAAGAGTACTTAAAATATAAGGTTTATAATCTTTTATATTTAAAGGTGTTAAAGTGCACAGAAAATAAGTTTTTAACCTATTTATTCTAGATTTAATAGTAGTTATTAAATTAAATAAACTAGGTTCTTAAAAAATTTATTAGCATAATATATTAAATAAACAATAAATAATAAATACTTACTAAACTTAAGGTTTGTTGAATTTTTTGTTCTGTTATATAAATAAATTTTTTAAGGTTTTTATATATTTTATAAATATATAATAAACCTAAGGGTAAAGTTATATAAACTTTACTTTGTAATTTAACCAAAGGTTTTAAAAAAATACTAAATAACTTTTAAAGTTATTTAGTAATATACTAATTATATTAGTTTAAAAACTTCGATTAAAATTTAAGATCGGTTATATTTTAATTAATATAATTTAAAGGCTTTTTAAATTTAAAAAAAACAGTTAATATTTTATATGTTAAATTTTACCTTATAATATTATTTAGTTTATACAAATTAGCTTATTAATATAATAACATAAAACTAAATATAATAATTATAAATACTTAGTGGAATTTTTTTTGGTTATAATTTAAAGGTAAATTATTATTTCTTTTTGCTAAAAGAATATCATCCTTTAATAAATTGCATATTTTAGTAGTATATTTAGTTATAACAACTAATCTTTGAATTTGTATAATTAAAGCTATTATGATTATTAGTATAAAGTAATAAATAATAATAATAATAAATTAACTTACGAATTTCGTAGGTTTTATTATTATTATTTTAAGGATTATTAATATAACGTAATAATTTATTGGCTTTTTGTTGTTTTAATATATATTTTTTAAAAATAACTTGAACAATTATATTAATAACATAAAAACTGCAATAAATATCGTTATTAACGTTCTTTTTAGTTAAATTATAATAATTTTTACTAAAAGACTTTAAAAACGTATTGTTGTTTTATGCGTTATTTTTAGTAATACTATATAATAATTAGTTATTATTTTTATTAATAAATATAAAGTTAAAATAAAATATAAATACCTAAAAATATTGTTTAAAGTAATACTTAAATAAGGTTGTAATATATTTAAAAATAAGTTAAATATATTTAAACTAATATGCTGTTCTGTTATTTTTTTAAAACTAATTAACTTATAAATTAAGTTAAAATTAGAATTAATATAACAAATAATAACTTTTATAAAGGCTGTTTGCAAATTAAAAGTCCAAATGTCAAAAATAATAGAAAATACTCTATTATTTTTAACAGTTAGGTCTAAGTCGATATTAACGTTAATTAAAAAGCTATTAAATGTAGCTTTTAAAATAGTCTTTATTTTATAGCGGTTTATAGTAAAATCGCTATATAAAAATTAGTATAATATAATCAATAATAAAAGTATATAATATATACAGTTTAAAATAATTCATTAAATCTTAAAAAGATTTAGAATTAATAATATTAAAAGAAAGGTTATTACTAATAATAAAATTTAAAATTTTATTATTAATAATATTTTCTTGGTTAATATTTTAAAGTGTATAATTTCGGGGTTGTTTTTAATTAGCAAGTAAAAAAGGGTTATTTTTGTTAGTTATTTCAGTTTCTAAATAAATTAAATATTAATAATAAGCAAATAAACAATATAAATAAATAAACAATATATAGAAAATATAAACTTACTTTTTGTTAAAGTTGTTTCTGATTTTTTGCTATAAGCAATAGCTGAATGCTTAGTTTTATAATGTTTAACAAAGTTTGAAAATTGAAAACCTTTAACTTTAACAGTTAATCTATATAAACAACTAATATAATATAAATATTAGTAAAGTTAAAAGCAATATATAATAAAAAGAAAAGATAAAACAAAAATAACTTACGTAGTACATTAAACTACCATTTCTCGTTCTTTTTCTGTATTAATCGGTAATAAAGTTCGAATAAATAGCTTTTTTTGTAAAATATAAACTGTAGATTTTTTGTTGTTTAATTTAAAAGACTCTTGGTTATAGTCTTTAATAACGTAATTTTTCAAAGAATGAGGAGTTAATTCAGAGTCAGAATTATCCTCTGGAATAATAATAGGGCTATTTTCATTAGTAGCATTAGAAGTATATTTATACAAAGAATCCATTGTAAATATATATATATATATATATATATATATAATAAAATAAAAAGTAAAGATGTATTATTATTTACTAGAAATAATAATAAAATAAAGAATAAAAATATATTATTATTTACTAGAAATAATAATAAAATAAAGGATAAAAGTATATTATTATTTACCAGAAATAATAATAAAATAAAAGATAAAAGTATATTATTATTTACTAGAAATAATAATAAAATAAAGGATAAAAGTAAATAATAAAAAACAAAGTGTATATATAAAAAGGTGTAATATATAACAATGATAAAAAAATAACGAAAGGAAATAATGGTTTATTATATAAAAAAATAAAGCTAGTAGTTAAACTAAAAATAAAATATAAAACAAGCTTTGTTTAACTTTTAAAACAAAACTAGTTACGGATAATAATATTTCGACGTTTTAAAATATAAAACAACTTTTTGTTTTAAATATAAAACAATACTAGTTACGGATAATAATATTCCGACGTTTTAAAATATAAAACAACCCTTTGTTTTAAATATAAAACAATACTAGTTATGGATAATAATATTCCAACGTTTTAAAACATAAAACAAAGAGTTGTTTTAAAATATAAAACAACTCCTTGTTTTAAAATATAAAACAACTCTTTGTTTTAAATTTAAAACAATACTAATTACAAATAATAATATTCCGATGTTTTAAAAAATATACAAAGTACTTAAAATGTAATAGCTATAGCTTTTCTATTTTTTATATAATAACAAAGAATTCTATTCAAAATTATTCTTTTTATTTTTCATTAAGCCATTTATTTACTACATTATATTCACTTCGTTTTATATTTATTATTTTAACACCTTTAATATTTTTTATAACATTGGTTTCTTTTTATATTTATATT
>MU400991.1:0-15542 GCA_022578965.1 Xylaria sp. FL1777 | reverse complement strand
ATAATTATATAATAAGTTTATAAAGCTAAACTTTTTTTATTAAATTATATTTATTATTATAGCTTTTAAAATAAAAATAAATATTTATAATATAACGTATATTATTTAGTTTAGCTTTATTATTTTTAAAAACCTTTTAAATTTATTGCAAAAATTTACCTAAGCTATTTAAAATAGTATAACATAAAAAATAGCATTTTTTTTTGCTTTTTATTAATATTTTAATTTATTAAAAGCACAAAAAATTAAACTTTTTAAACTAAAGTATAAAAAAAAGCTACTAAAAAACAATTAAAATAATTTACGTTTTATAATAAACATAAATAATTATAATAGACCTATTATATATTAATATAACAGGTTTGCTTTTAAGGTTTTAATTTATAGGTAATAATAGGATTTTTAGCAGTAGTTTGTTAAAGAGGTTTTCGGAGTACTTTTATTATTATGCATTAATAAAGGTTTTAAAAGATTAAAAGTAATAAATATATTAGTGCTTAATAGTTATAAAAAATTAATAGCTAAAAAGCTAAGAACTAAATAAATATATTATTAATAACTTGTTGTGCTGCTTTATAGCGCGGTTTTTTTACTTGTGTACTTATAAGTAAAACCGTATAAAAAGCTAAATAAAAACTTTATATAATAATATTTACGCTGCTACTTTAAAGTTTTTTTACTTTATAATAACTAGTTTTTATTAACTAGTTTGCTAAACAAAAAGTAATAGTTAAAAGGCAAAAAAACTTTTTTTAAAGCTTTTAAACTTTTTGCTTTTTTAAAAAACATATAAAAGCTTTTTTTTTGTTTTTTAGAACTTTTAAAAAAGCGCTTTTGCTTTTTTTGCTAGTTTTTTTTTTATTTCTTGCTTTTTTTTTTCTTTTTTTATTTTTTCTTATTTTAACTGCTTTATTATATATTGCTATTTTATTAATAGCAAATAGCTATTTTGCAATATTATTTATAGCTTTAAGCTTTTTTATAACTAGTTATAAGTTTTTATTAATTTATAATAGCTTAGCTATAAAGCTTTTTTATAGCTACTTTTTTTTGTTTTTTAGTAAGTTATAATATAAAACTATATGCTAAAAAGTTTTTTTTTTTTTTGTATATTTATAAAAAAGCATAAAAAAGCTTAAAACTTTTTTTTTATGCAAAAATGCTTTTAGCTTTATTTTTTTAGTACGCATTTATATTATTATAGCTGCTTTATGCTTTAGTAATTTGTTATACTTTTTAAAAGCTTTATTTTTGCTAAGCTTTTGTTTAATTATTGCTAAATAATTGCTGCTTGTTTTAATTTAGCTTTATTTGCTTATTTATTTTTTTTTAATATAATTTTAAGTTTTTTTTTTTTTAATTACTTTTTTTGCTAAAAATTTAAAGCTAACGTTAAATTTTTTTTAGTTATGCTTTTATTATTGCTTATAAGCTTGCTTTTTATTTAGTTTTTAGTTTTTTAAGCTTTTATATTTTAAATAAAAGTTTTAATTTTTTTTATTACTTTTTAAATTAATTTTTTAGCTATTAAGCTTTTTATGTAGTACTTATAAGCTGTTATTTTATTGCTAAAATATAAGTTAATAAAAAAAATTCTTATTTTAGTTTTTAAATACTTTGTTTTAGTTGCTTTAAAAGCTTTAGTTATATGTTTAAAACATTTATTTTAAGTTGTTATTAATAAGTTAGCAATACTTTTTGCTTTATTTTTTTTAAAGTTTTTATACTAAATTGTTATACTATAAGCTAAAATGCTTTATATTATTATAATATATATTTATTTTACTTTTATTATATTGCTGCTTTATATAAAGTTTTATAGCTTAGTTATTATATATAACTAAATATTTAGTTTTTTTTAAGCTTTATTAAATATTTTTTTTATTTTATGTTTTTATTAAACTATACTTTTAAAAACTTTGCGCTATTTTTTAAGTATACTATTATATTAAAAAGGTGTATTATTTATGTAAGCGCTATTTTATTGCTAAAAAAATGCATTAATTTGCTTTTTTGTAATATAAACTTTATTTTATGTTGTTTTGTTTAGCTTTTATACGTTTTTTATACTACTTTTAAAGCTTTATAATTTTATTTTATATTTAAGTTTGCTATAATAAAATTAATATTATTAGCAAAGCTAATTATTATTAGCTTTTAGTATATAATAAAGTTATTATAAAGTATTAAAATATATAAAAAAAAAAAAAAAAATTAAAAGTAAAAACCTTTAAAGAACTTTAGCTTTTAGTACTATTAGCTAAAATACTGCTTTATTAAAGCAAAAATGCACTATATAATTTAATATAAAAAAGTTTACTTATATAATTATTTAAAAAAAAAAGCTTTTTTGTTATAAAATATATATTATTTTTTTTTTATTAATAATATTAAAAGCTTTTATAATGTTTAGTTATAACAAAAACATTATACTTTTTTTACTAATTGCTTTTTTTATTATTTTTAATATTAGTTTAATAGCTATATTTATTAACTTATTTTATTTGTTATTTATTTAGTTGTTTAACAAAAAATTTTTTTGTTTAGCTATTTTTGTTATATAATAATATAGCTTTTTTTTTAGTTCTTTTTTTACTATATAAATAAGCGTAATAAAGCGCTATTTTTTAGCTATTTTTTTAGTTTTTTTTAACTTTTTAAGTTTAAATATAATTATTACTTTTATTTGCTTAAATTGCACTAAATAATACTTTAGTAAAAAGCTAGCAATATATAGTATTGCTATTTTTTTTGCTAAAACAAGTTTATAAGCTTTAAAAAAGCTATTAAATAGCAAGTTATTCTTTAGCATTTTTTATAGCATTAACTTTTATATTAGCAATATTATGTTTTTTTTTTTGTATTAATATTAATTATAAACTTTTAATAGTTATTATAAGTTAGGTTTTTTTTAAGTATATTAAATAAATTTGCTAATAGTACAAAAAAAAAGCATTTTACTAATAAAGCTGTTTTTTTTTTAAAAGTATTAATAAAAAGCAATTTATTTTTTATTTGTTTTAGCAGTAAAATTATAATAACTTTTAAAGCTAGTTTATAAGCAAACTTTGTTTATTTAATTAAGCTTTATAATAACTTAAAATTTTTAAATGTTTTTATAAATGCTTGTTTTTAGCTACGTTTTTGCGCTTTTTTTATTTTATTGCTAAAAGCTTTTTTTTTTTTTAAAGGCTTACTACGTTGCTTTAATTCTTTTGCTTTAAAACTTGCAATATGCTTATTTTGCTTTTTTTTTTGTTTTAATTACTTTTAAAAACTACTAAAGTAATGCTTAATGTTTTTTTTTTATAGTTTTTTTAAGCATTATTTTATTTGCTATTTTTACTAGTTATTAAATTAAAAAGTTAAAAGTATTATTTAGCTTGCTAAATATACGTAACGTATGCATTTTTATAATAATAGCTTTTGCTTTTATAACTATTTTATTTTTGTTTAATTTAAGCTAGTTTTATTTTTTTGCTTTTTTTAAATATTTTTATAAAGCTATTTTTAAATTAATTATAACTTTTAGTGCTTTATAATTAAAACTTAGCTATTTTAAGTTTTTTTAATAAATAATAACTAAATTACTAAATATTTATATTAAGTTTATTATTAAGCTTTTTTATTTATGCTTTGTTTTAATTACTTTTTTTTAAAAAATAGTTAGCATAAAATCTTATTATATAGTAAACTTAAGCAGTTTATTTATTTTTTAGCTTTTTTTGCTTTTTAAATTTTATAATAAGTAGTAAAAATTAAAGTTGTTTATAAATATATAATGTTTTTTTAGCTTGTTTGCTTTATATATTTTTTAAATTAAACTATATTAAACTGTTTTTTTTTAATTTAGCAAATATATTAATTATAAAAATATTACTAAATTATTACTATTTATTATAACTTTTACTTAGTTTTTATTAGCGTTTTTTGCTAGCATTTTTATTATAATTTTTTTGTTTATATATAGCATAGCATTGCTTTTTAACTAAATAACTTAATAGTTATTACTACTAAAGTAATATATATTGCTATATTTATTAATTATTAGCTTTTAAACTGCTATATAATTAAAGCTATTGTTTTATAGTATATATGCTATATTACTTTTTAATTTTGCAATATTTTAAAAAGCAATATTATATATTATTAAATTAATAAAAATAAGTTTTTATTTGTATTATTAGTTTGCTATTTTTTTACTAGTAATTTTTTTTTATTTAGCTTTATAAATGCTAACGCTATTAGTATTTTTAAATTATTTTTATTTATTTTTTTGCTTATTATTATTGTTTTTTTAGCACTTTAAAAGCTTTTAAATTATAACATATATATTACTTTTGCTTTATTTTTTTGTTTGATTTTTTTTTAGCAAGCTTTATTTTATGCTATATATGCTTTTTTATAGTTTATGCATTTTTGCTTTACTTTTTACGTTTTTATTAAGCAGCTTTTTTTATTTTTTTAATGCTTTAAAGCTAAGCAATAGCTATACTTTAAGTTTTTGCAGCAATATTTAGCTATATAATTATATTTATAGCAATTAAAGCACTATATAACTTTAAGCTTTATAGTAAAAAGTTTATAGTTAAATAGCTAAGCTTTTTATAAAAAGCTCTTTTTACATATTATTTTAGCTGCTATAATGTTGCTTATATATAATAATATTAATGCAAATTTAGCTTTTATATTTTTAAATAGCATTTTTTTATACTTTATAACTTTAAAATGTTTATTATATAATAGCTATAATAAATCTTTATTTAAATATATTACTTTAATTTATTTTGCTAAAACGCTTTTTATTATTAGCGCTGCTTTTTTTTGTTGTATTTTTAACTTTTTTTTAAAAGCTTTTATAATTTATTTCCTTTTTTTAGCTTTTTAAAGTACTGCTTTTTTAAAAATAATTACTATATTTTTGCTATATAGCTTTTTAGCAGCAATTATATTATTGCTTATAAGCGTTATATTTACTGCTTTAATAATATTAGCTAATATTTTATTTTTAAAATTATTAGCTTGTTTTTTAACTTTAATTAATACTTTTTTGTTTTGTTTAAATAATATTGCTTTATTATTGCAAGCTAGCTATAAAGCTGCAATTTATGCTTAAAATTTTAATGTATTTATGTTTAACAAAGTTTATTAAAAAAGCTTTTAAATAGTATTTTTAACGCTTTATTAATTAGTTTTTATAGCAGCATTTAAATTATAGCAAGTTATAAATATATTAAGGTTATTTTTGTTGTTAAGCTTTATGCTTTACTAGCTTTTTTAGGCTTTTTTTAATATATATATTATTTGCGCTTTTTTTGCGTTTTTTTAAAGAAAGATTTCTTTTGCTATTTTTTCTTTTGTTAGTAGCTATAATACTAGTTTTATAATTTTATTAACTATTTTTTATATATTAAAAAGTTTATTAGCTTTATGTTTTTTATTAAAACATTACTGCTTTATAGTTATATTACTAATAAGTTTTAATAACGCATTAGTTATGTTTTTAATAAATAAATTGTTTAACATTATTTTTCTGTTTTTTGTTATATTTATACTTTATAAATAAAGTGCAACTTATTTAGTAAGTAAAAATTGCTACGCTAATTCTAGCAATCTTAATTATTTAATAATTAAGCTTAAACTTACAAAGTTATAGTTAAGTGTAAAGAATTTAAAAAAGGTGAACTAAATAAATAATTAGATATAAAAAGTATATAATTATATAAATAAAAAAAACAGTAATAGTAATTTATAAATGTTGCTTTTTTTAATAAATTTAATGCTATATTATTTTAAGTTTAAAGCTTAATAAACTTAACGCTTAAGTTTGTTAAGTTTAAAGCTTAATAAATTTAACGCTTAAGTTTATTAAATTTATATATTAAATCTTTATAATAGTTTAAATATATATTTTTTTAACAAATAAAACTTTTTTTATGCATGCTTTTTTTATACTTAGCTTTTTAACTAGCTTAGTTAGCTTATTTTATAATATTATTTTTTTTTTCTATAATTATTGTTTTAATAATTTTGTATTTTTTTTTTTGTAAGTTTTTTTTTTTTATTTTTTGTTTTTTGTTTTTTGTGCTTATTATGTTTAGTAAGGTTTTTAAAAAACTTTGCTTGTTGTGTTTTAAACAAAAAGCTTAATAAAACTTTGCTTTGCTTTTTTTTATTAAACTAAAATTAATTAAAATAGCTTTATGCTTTTGCTATAATTATTATAGTACAAAATGTTTAATATTAAAATTTAACTTTATATTATTATATTAAATATATTATAGCTAAACAAGCAAATTATAATACTAGAAGTTTATTTTTATAACAAATATAATAGCTTATTTTTTAGCATAACAAGCTAAAAAATAAATTAAACTTGCTAATAAAAAAGCAAAAAAAAATAACTATTATTATAGCTTATAGTTTAAATAATTTAAAAAAGCTTAAGCAAGTTAAAATAAAAAAGCGTTATATAGCTAAAAAATAAAAATAACATATTAAAGCAATATAGCTATTATTAGTTGTTTTTTTAAAGTTTAATTAAAACGTATTAAACGTTTTATTTAAAGTTAATTTTTTTTTTAGCTTTAGTTAATTAAAGTATTAATAGTAAAACTAGTTTATAATTATTTTAGCAGTTTTTAAGTATTTTTTAAGTTTTTAAGTATTATTAATATATAAATATCTTTTTTATTTAATAAAATACTTAACGTTATTATTATTTTAATAAAAATTTAATATATTTTTAACTTTATAAATATTTTAATTTATTTTTATTTTTAGTTATATTTTAATAAATGTTTTAATAAGTATTAGTTTTAGTAAAAAAATGTAAAAAATAAAGTAAATTTGCATATTTTTTAGTAATAATAGTTTATAGTTAATAAGTAAAATAACTTTTTTAATTTTAAAAAAGCTAAGTTTTTTAAATTTTAATTTATTGCTTAGTTGTTTTATTTTAATTTAAGAAATATTAATGTTTGCATTTTGTTTTTATTATAGTAAGTAAACTTTGTTTTTTTTTTAAAAGTTAGTTTTTTAGTTCGTTTTTTGTTATAATATATTAATATTTATTGTTATAAAAACTAAAAATATAGTTATAGTTTAATTTATAGCGTTTTAATTTTTATTGCAATAATGTTTGCTTAAAGTACTATAGTTAAAATAATAAATACTTTTATTAATGTTTTTTTTTATTTTTTAATAGTTGCTTGCTATTTATAAATAGCTTTATATAAAAATATGCTTATATTTTTATTTATTAATATGTTATATAAAATTTATGCTATTAATAATAGTTTTATTTAATTGTTTTATTAATAATTAATATAACTTTATAAATATTGTTTTAATATTTAGTTTAGTTTTTTTGTTTGTTTATTTGTTTATAAGTAGTAAACAATTAAAAATTTTAGTTTAATATTAATAAGTTTAAAAAAACTAGTTTTAAATCTAAAAGTAAACAATTTATTTTAATTTAAAACAATTTTTTTTAATAGTTTATATTTATTTAAATATTAGCATATAAAAGCGTATATAAGTTATTTAACTATTGCATTTTTTTTAAACAGTAAAAAATAAACATACTTAGTAAGTTTATTAATAATAATTTATATTTTATTATATTATATTTTTATAACTAAATTAATTAATAAAAGTAATATTATAATAAAATTTTAAGCAATAATATATTATGTTTGTTTAAGTATTTATATAAGTTATAATAGTTTATAAAGCTTATATTAAGCTGCTTTAGCTTTATTGCAAATATTGCATTTTTTTATAATAGCTTTAATTATGTTTTATTGTTTTAAAAAATTATATTTTTTTTATAGTTATTTAACTATTTTTATTGCTTTTTAATATTTATATAATAAATATTTATAAAACTTTTTAATAAATTTATTTTATAAAGATTTTAATAAGTAAACTTTACGTTTATATATTAGCTTGTTATTTTTTTAATTTTTTATGTTTTTGTAGCTATATTAACCTTTTTAAGTTATAAGCTTATTATAGCTATATATTTATAAAGTTCTTAAGTATAATTTTAACTTTTAAGCTTTTATTTCTTTAAAAATATAATATTTAAATGTTTTTTTTTAAAACTTTAAATTTTTTTTAACTTTGTTAGCTTAGTATGTTTGTTTAAATGTTTTTTTTTTTTTTTAATATAGCATATTTTAAAGTTAAATTTAAAAAAAAAAACCATTTAATTTTTATGTTATTTAGTAATTTTTTATATAATTATAAATTTCGTTAAGTTTTAATAATTTAAATAAATTTTAATTAGCTTTATAGTTTTTATAAAAAATAGTTTTTATTTTTTAAATGTTATAATAATTGCAAATAGTTTTTTATTATATATAAAGTATTATAATGCTATCTTTTATAATGCTTTAAAATAATAAGCTATTAAGTGCTATTTTTTATTGTTTTTTAACTATTTTAAAACTTTTATAATTATATTATTTAAAGCATTTATTTTTAGCTTTTTTTTTTTTATAAATTAAATAGTTTAATTATAAAAGTAAAAATAACTTTTAGTTTTAATTCTTTAAACGCTTTTTAAGCTTTTTTTAAAATTAAAAAAAAAATTTTTTTATATTTTTTTTTTGTATATTTTATAAAATAAAATGCTATTTTTTTAAAGTTTTAAATTAACATTTAAATATAGTTTAAAAATTTTAATGCTTATTATATATTTATAATAATAGCTAAGTTAAATATTTTCTAGTTTTATATTATTATTATTAATAACCCGCTATGCTGCTTTATAGCGCGGTTTTTTTACTTGTGTACTTATAAGTAAAACTGTATAAAAAGCTAAATAAAAACTTTATGCAACAATGTTTACGCTGCTACTTTAAAGTTTCTTTATTTTATAATAACTAGTTTTTATTAACTAGCTTACTAAACAAAAAATAATAGTTAAAAAGCAGAAAAACTTTTTTTAAAGCTTTTAAACTTTTTGCTTTTTTAAAAAGCATATAAAAGCTTTTTTTTTGTTTTTTAGAACTTTTAAAGAAGCGCTTTTATTTTTTCTGCTAGTTTTTTCTTTATCTTTTGCTTTTTTTTTTCTTTTTTTATTCCTTTTTATTTTAACTGCTTTATTATATATTATTATTTTATTAGTAACAAGTAATTACTTTATAATATTATTTGCAACTTTAAGCTTTTTTATAGCTAATTATAAATTTTTATTAATTTATAATAGCTTAGCTATAAAGCTTTTTTATAGCTGCTTTTTTTTGTTTTTTAGTAAATTATAACATAAAATTACATGCTAAAAGGTTTTTTTCTTTTTTACGCATTTGCAAAAAAGCATAAAAAAGCTTAAAATTTTCTTTTTATGCAAGAACACTTTTAACTTTATTTTTTTAGTTCATATTTATATTATTATAGCTATTTTATGCTTTAGTAATTTGTTATACTTTTTAAAAGCTTTATTTTTGCTAAGCTTTTGTTTAGCTATTATTAAATAGCTACTGCTTATTTTAGCTTAGCTTTATTTGCTTATTTATTTTTTTTTTAATACAATTTTAAGTTTTTTTTTTTTAATTATTTTTTTTGCTAAAAGTTTAAAGCTAACATTAGATTTTTTTTAGTTATGCTTTTATTATTACTTATAAACTTGCTTTTTGTTTAGTTTTTAGCTTTTTAAGCTTTTATGTTTTAAATAAAAGTTTTAATTTTTTTTATTGCTTTTTAAATTAACTTTTTAGCTACTAAGCTTTTTATATAATACTTATAAGCTATTGTTTTATTACTAAAATACAAATTAATAAAAAAAATTCTTATTTTAGTTTTTAAATGTTTTGTTTTAATTGCTTTAAAAGCTTTAGCTATATATTTAAAATACTTATTTTAAATTGCTGCTAATAAATTAATAATGCTTTTTGCTTTATTTTTTTTAAAGTTTTTATATTAAATTGCTACGCTATAAATTAAAATGCTTTATATTATTATAATATATATTTGCTTTGCTTTTATTATGTTACTACTTTATGTAAAGTTTTATAACTTAGTTATTATATATAACTAAATGTTTAGTTTTTTTTTAAGCTTTGCTAAATGTTTTTTTTATTTTATATTTTTGTTAAACTATACTTTTAAAAACTTTGCGTTATTTTTTAAGTATACTATTACGTTAAAAAAATATATTATTTATATAAATGCTATTTTATTGTTAAAAAAGTGCATTAATTTGCTTTTTTGCAATATAAACTTTATTTTATGTTATTTTGCTTAGCTTTTATACGTTTTTTATGCTATTTTTAAAGCTTTATAGTTTTGCTTTATATTTAAGTTTGCTATAATAAAGTTAATATTATTAATAAAGCTAACTATTATTAGCTTTTAATATATAGCAAAGTTATTATAAAGTATTAAAATATATAAAAAAAAAAAAAAAATAAAAGCAAAAACTTTTAAAAAACTTTAGCTTTTAGCATTATTAATTAAAATACTGCTTTATTAAAGCAAAAACGCACTATATAATTTAATATAAAAAAGTTTACTTATATAATTATTTAAAAAAAAAAGCTTTTTTATTATAAAATATATATTATTTTTTTTTATTAATAGTATTAAAAGCTTTTATAATATTTAGCTATAGCAAAAATGCTATACTTTTTTTGCTAATTATTTTTTTTGTTATTTTTAATACTAGTTTAATAATTATATTTATTAACTTATTTTGTTTATTACTTATTTAGTTGTTTAGCAAAAAATTCTTTTGCTTAATTACTTTTATTATGTAATAATATAGCTTTTTTTTTAGCACTTTTTTTACTATATAAATAAGCGCAATAAAGTGCTACTTTTTAGCTGTTTTTTTAGTTTTTTTTTAACTTTTTAAGTTTAAATATAACTATTATTTTTGCTTGCTTAAATTGCATTAAGTAATACTTTAGTAAAAAGCTAGCAATATATAATATTGCTATTTTTTTTGCTAAAGCAGGTTTATAAGCTTTAAAAAAGCTATTAAATAACAAATTATTTTTTAACGCTTTTTATAGTACTAACTTTTATATTAATAATATTATATTTTTTTTTTTTAAATTAATATTAACTATAAATTTTTAGTAGCTATTATAAATTAGGTTTTTTTTAAGTATATTAAACAGGTTTACTAATAGTATAAAAAAAAAGCGTTTTATTAATAAAGCTGTTTTTTTTTTAAAAGTATTAGCAAAAAGCAGCTTATTTTTTGTTTGTTTTAGCAGTAAAATTGCAATAACTTTTAAAGCTAACTTATAAACAAACTTTGCTTATTTAGCTAAGCTTTATAATAACTTAAAATTTTTAAATGCTTTTATAAATGTTTATTTTTAGCGGTATTTTTGTACTTTTTTTATTTTATTATGAAAAGCTTTTTTCTTTTTTTTAAAAGCTTGCTATACTACTTTAATTCTTTTGCTTTAAAACTTGCAGTATGCTTATTTTGCTTTTTTTTTTATTTTAACTACTTTTAAAAACTACTAAAGTAATACTTAGTATTTTTTTTTTATAGTTTTTTTAAGCGTTGTTTTATTTGCTATTTTTATTAATTGCTAAATTAAAAAGTTAAAAATATTATTTAATTTATTAAATATATATAGCATATATGTTTTTATAATAATAGCTTTTGCTTTTATAGTTGCTTTATTTTTATTTAATTTAAGCTAGTTTTATTTTTTTGCTTTTCTTAGGTATTTTTATAAAGCTGCTTATAAATTAATTATAATTTTTAATGCTTTATAATTAAAACTTAGCTATTTTAAGTCCTTTTAATAAATAGTAGCTAAATTATTAAATATTTATATTAAGTTTATTATTAAGCTTTTTTATTTATGCTTTGTTTTAATTATTTTTTTTTAAAAAATAGCTAATATAAAATTCTATTATGCAATAAATTTAAGCAGTTTATTTGCTTTTTAGCTTTTTTTGCTTTTTAAGTTTTATAATAAATAATAAAAGTTAAAGTTGCTTATAAATATATAATATTTTTTTAGCTTGTTTGCTTTATATATTTTTTAAATTAAACTATGCTAAACTGTTTTTTTTTAATTTAGTAAATATATTAACTATAAAAATATTCCTAAGTTATTATTGCTTATTATAACTTTTGCTTAGTTTTTACTAGCATTTTTTGCTAATATTTTTATTGCAATTTTTTTGTTTATATATAACGTAGTTTTGTTTTTTAACTAAATAACTTAGTAGTTATTACTATTAAAGCAATATATATTGCTATATTTATTAATTATTAGCTTTTAAACTGCTATATAATTAAAGCTATTGTTTTATAGTATATATGCTATATTATTTTTAAATCTTGCAATATTTTAAAAAGCAATATTATATATTATTAAATTAATAAAAATAAGTTTTTACTTATATTATTAGTTTGCTATTTTTTTATTAATAACTTTTTTTTATTTAGCTTTATAAATATTAATGCTATTAATATTTTTAAACTATTTTTATTTATTTTTTTGCTTGTTATTATTGCTTTTTTAGCATTTTAAAAGCTTTTAAGTTGTAATATATATATTGCTTTTGCTTTGTTTTTTTGTTTAACCTTTTTTTAGCAAGCTTTATTTTATGCTATATACATTTTTTTATAGTTTATGCATTTTTGCTTTATTTTTTGCATTTTTATTAAGTAGCTTTTTTTATTTTTTTAATGCTTTAAAGCTAAGCAATAGTTATACTTTAAGTTTTTGCAGCAATATTTAGCTATATAATTATATTTATAGCAATTAAAACATTATATAACTTTAAGCTTTATAGCAAAAAATTTACAATTAAATAGCTAGGCTTTTTATAAAAAGCTATTTTTATATATTGTTTTAACTACTATAATACTACTTATATATAATAATATTAATATAAATTTAGCTTTTGTATTTTTAAATAGCATTTTTTTATATTTTATAACTTTAAAATGTTTATTATATAATAATTATAATAAGTTTTTGTTTAAATATATTGCTTTAACTTATTTTACTAAAACGCTTTTTATTATTAGCGCTGCTTTTTTTTATTATACTTTTAACTTTTTTTTAAAAGCTTTTATAATTTATTTTTTTTTTTTAGCTTTTTAAAGCACTGCCTTTTTAAAAGTAATTATTATGTTTTTACTATATAGCTTTTTAGCAACAATTATATTATTGCTTATAAATGCTATATTTATTGCTTTAATAATATTAGCTAATGTTTTATTTTTAAAATTATTAGCTTGTTTTTTAACTTTAATTAGTATTTTTTTATTTTGCTTAAATAGTACTGCTTTATTATTGTAAGCTAGCTATAAAGCTATAACTTATATTTAAAATTTTAATATGTTTATATTTAATAAAGTTTATTAAAAAAGCTTTTAAATAGTATTTTTAACGCTTTTTTAATTAGCTTTTATAGTAGCATTTAAATTATAGCAAGTTATAAATATATTAAAGTTGTTTTTATTGTTAAGCTTTATGCTTTGCTAGCTTTTTTAAGCTTTTTTTAATATGTATGCTATTTATGCTTTTTTTATGTTTTTCTAAAAAAAAATTTCTTTTGCTATTTTTTTTTTATTAGTAGCTATAATACTAGTTTTATAATTTTATTAACTATTTTTTATATACTAAAAAGTCCGTTAGCTTTACGTTTTTTATTAAAACATTGCTGCTTTGCAATTATATTGCTAGTAAGTTTTAATAGCATATTAGTTACGTTTTTAATAAATAAATCGTTTAACACTATTTTTTTGTTTTTTGTTATATTTACATTTTATAAATAAAATGCAACTTATTTAATAAATAAAAGTTGCTACGCTAATTCTAGCGATTTTAATTATTTAATAATTAAGCTTAAATTCATAAAGTTATAATTAAGTGTAAAGAATTTAAAAAAGGTCTCTAGTTTTATATTATATTAATTTTTAATTGTTAAATTTATATTTGTTTTAAAATAATTATAAATTTTAAAAAGTTAATTTTTTATATATATTATATATATTTTTTTGTATTAAGTTATAATTTTGCTTATTTAAATGTTTTTAATACTTAAGTTATATATTTTTTATGTTTTTTTAATGTTTTAAAGTAAATTAAAATATTATTTAAGTAAATAAATATAAACTTGTTTAAAAACTTTTATAAAATTATTATTATTATGTATTAAAAGCTAGTTAATATGTTTTATAGTTTTTATAGCATAACTATATATTTATATAGTTTATATACTGTTTATATAGCAGTTTTTTATTTTATTTTTTTAGCTATTTTAATAGCATAATATTTATTTAAAATATTAACTGCTATAAATTATTTTGTTTAGCTAATATTTTTTTTTATAATTATTAATAAAATAAAGAAATATTTATTTGCAATAATAATTACGTTTAATAATTAATAATTAACTATTATTTACTATATTAGTTTTTTTTTTTTATTAATTAGTTATTTTTTATTTTTTATTTTAAGTATTAGCACTATAAAGTATTTAATAAATAACTAAAATTTTTTTAGAAATCTTTTTGCTAAATTTTTTTAAATGTATTTTTATAAAGCGTTTATTTTATTTAAGCTTATATAGTATACTTAATAAAGCTTTAGTTAATATTTTTTTTTAATAAAAATATAATAGTTTTATAAGCTATGTTTAAAAAGTTTTTTTTTTTTTTTTTTTAAATAGTTTATAAAATTTATAATATACTTTTAGTATTTTATTTAAGATTTTTTTTACAATTTTTTTAATTTTTTTGCTTTATTTTTTACTTTTTTACTTAATAGTTTTTACTTTTTATTAAATTAAAAAGTTATTAGTTTTTAGCTATAATATTTTTAAAATAATATTATAATTAAATATATTAGCAATATTTAATATAATTTGCTTTTTATGTTTTTATATAAATATATTAAAAAGTTTAGTTTTTTTAAATATATAACTGTTATTATAGCTAAAAATACTTTTATTAAATTTTTTAATTTTTTAAGATTTTTGTTTATATTTTTAAGAAATTTTATTTTATTTTACTACTTTAAATAAAATTATATTAGCTTATATTTTTAAATTAATTAAAATATTATACTTTTTTTTTTAATATATAAGTTTAATTTTAAATTAGTTTTATTAATTATTATATTAAACTTTATATAAAGCTTTAGTTTTTTTAGCTATTTGCTGCTTTTTTAATAAATGCTTATTTTGTTTTTTGCTTTTTTTTTGTAAAATGTTTAAATGTTTATTTTATTTAATATTTTAAATATTATTATATTTTGTTTTGTTTTTGCTTTTAAGCAAGCTTTAAATTATAATTTTTAAGTTTTTTTACATTTAATAACTATTTTTTAATATAATTATGCTTTAATTAGCTAATAATATTTATAATAATTATTTTTATATTTTTTTAAAATAATATTATAAATATAATTAAAATTCTTTTTAAATGTTATAAATTTTTATAAATCTTTATAGTAAACTATAGTTATAACTAACTATTTTAATTTATAAAAGTTTTATATTTTTATTTTTATAATTTGTTTAAAAAACTAATTATTTTTTAGTTTATT
>MU400990.1:0-15583 GCA_022578965.1 Xylaria sp. FL1777 | reverse complement strand
GTTTTATAGTTTTTATAGCATAACTATATATTTATATAGTTTATATATTATTTATATAGCAGTTTTTTATTTTTTTTTTTTAGTTATTTTAATAGTATAATATTTATTTAAAATATTAATTGCTATAAACTATTTTATTTAACTAATATTTTTTTTTATAGTTACTAATAAAATAAAGAAGTATTTATTTGTAATAATAATTACGTTTAATAATTAATAATTAACTATTATTTGTTATATTAGTTTTTTTTTTTTATTAATTAGTTGTTTTTTATTTTTTATTTTAAGTATTAATATTATAAAATATTTAATAAATAACTAAGATTTTTTTAGAAATTTTTTTGCTAAGTTTTTTTAAATATATTTTTATAAAGCGTTTGTTTTATTTAAGCTTATATAGTATATTTAATAAAGCTTTAGTTAATATTTTTTTTTAATAAAGATATAGTAGTTTTATAAGCTATATTTAAGAAGTTTTTTTTTTTTTTTTTTTTGAATAGTTTGTAAAATCTGTAATATACTTTTAGTATTTTGTTTAAAATTTTTTTTGCGATTTTTTTGATTTTTTTGCTTTGTTTTTTATTTTTTTAATTAATAGTTTTTGCTTTTTATTAAATCAAAAAGTTATTAGTTTTTAGCTATAATATTTTTAAAATAATATTATAATTAAATATATTAGCAATATTTAATATAATTTGCTTTTTATATTTTTATATAAATATATTAAAAAGTTTGGTTTTTTTAAGTATATAATTATTATTATAGCTAAAAGTACTTTTATTAAATCTTTTAATTTTTTAGAATTTTTGCTTATATTTCTAAGAAATTTTATTTTATTTTGCTACTTTAAGTAAAATTATATTAGCTTATACTTTTAAGTTAATTAAAATGTTATATTTTTTTTTTAATATATAAGTTTAACTTTAAATTAGTTTTATTAGTTATTATATTAAATTTTACATAAAGCTTTAGTTTTTTTAGCTATTTGCTGCTTTTTTAGTAAGTACTTATTTTGTTTTTTGATTTTTTTTTATAAAATATTTAAGTGCTTATTTTATTTTGCATTTTAGATATTATTACGCTTTGTTTTATTTTTGCTTTTAGTTAAGCTTTAAATTATAATTTTTAAGCTTTTTTGCTTTTAGCAACTATTTTTTAATATAATTATGCTTTAATTAACTAGTAATATTTATAATAGTTATTTTTATATTTTTTTAAAATAGTATTATAAATACAGTTAAAATTTTTTTTAAATGTTATAAATTTTTATAAATTTTTATAATAAACTATAGTTATAACTAACTACTTTAATTTATAAAGGTTTTATATTTTTATTTTTGTAATTTGTTTAAAAAACTAATTATTTTTTAGTTTATTAAGTAAATATTAGTAGCAATAATATATTATATAGCAATTTTATAATACTTTGTTATATTTTAGATTTTTTAAGCGTAAAATATTATTATTATTTTTTATTATAGTTTTATTATAATAATAACTTTTAGTAATTAGTTAAATTGCTAGTTCTAGTTTTTAGGACATATTAGTTTTTATGCTAATTATTAATGCTTTTTTATTTTATTGCATTTAAAGCAGTTTAAGCTATAAAAATACTTCATTTATTTTTATTAGTTCTTTTTTTATAGTATTTTTTATAGCTTTTAATTTTATTTGTTTTTGCTTTAAAGTTTTATAAGTTTTGTTTTTTTAAGTTTATTTAATAACTAAGTGTTTTAGTAGTTTATAATTAGTTTAATAATTATACTATTTATATTATTATTAATAACCTGCTATACTACTTTATAGCGTAGTTTTTTTACTTGTGTACTTATAAGTAAAACTATATAAAAAGCTAGATAAAAACTTTATGTAATAATGTTTATGCTACTACTTTAAAGTTTTTTTACTTTATAATAACTAGTTTTTACTAATTAGCTTGCTAAACAAAAAATAATAGTTAAAAAGTAAAAAGACTTTTTTTGAAGCTTTTAAACTTTTTGCTTTTTTAGAAAGCGTATAAAAGCTTTTTTTTTGTTTTTTAAGACCTCTAAAAAAGCACTTTTGCTTCTTTTGCTAGTTCTTTTTTTATTTTTTGCCTTTTTTTTTTTTTTTTATTTTTTTTTTTTTTAATTGCTTTATTATATATTGCTATTTTATTAGTAGCAAGTAGCTACTTTGCAATATTACTTGCAACTTTAAGCTTTTTTATAGCTAGTTATAAGTTTTTGTTAATTTATAGTAGCTTAGCTACAAAGCTTTTTTATAGCTATTTTTTTTTGTTTTTTAGTAAGTTATAATATAAAACTATATACTAAAGGGTTTTTTTTTTTTTTGCATATTTGCAAAAAGGCGTAAGAAAACTTAAGACTTTTTTTTTATGTAAAAATGCCTTTAGCTTTATTTTTTTAATACATATTTATATTATTATAGCTGCTTTATGCTTTAATAATCTGTTATATTTTCTAAGGGCTTTATTTTTGTTTAGCTTTTGTTTAACTATTGCTAAATAGCTATTGTTTGTTTTAGTTTAGCTTTATTTGCTTATTTATTGTTTTTTTAATGTAATTTTAGGTTTTTTTTTCTTTAATTACTTTTTTTGTTAAAAGTTTAAAGCTAGCGTTAGATTTTTTTTAGCTATGCTTTTACTGTTATTTATAAGCTTATTTTTTGTTTAATTTTTAGCTTTTTAAGCTTTTATGTTTTAAATAAAGGTTTTAATTTTTTTTATTGCTTTTTAAATTAACTTTTTAGTTGCTAAGCTTTTTATGCAATATTTGCAAGCTACTGCTTTGCTACTAAAATATAAGTTAATAAAAAAGATTTTTATTTTAGTTTTTAAGTGCTTTATTTTAGTTGCTTTAAAAGCTTTAACTATATGTTTAAAGCATTTGTTTTAAGTTGCTATTAGTAAGTTAATAATGCTTTTTGCTTTGTTTTTTTTGAAGTTTTTATATTAAGTTGCTACGCTATAAGCTAAAATGCTTTATATTATTATAATATATATTTGCTTTGCTTTTGCTATACTTCTGCTTTATATAAAGTTTTATAGTTTAATTACTACATATAACTAAATGCTTAGTTTTTTTTTAAGCTTTACTAGGTGTTTTTTTTATTTTATGTTTTTATTAAACTATACTTCTAAAAATCTTGCGTTGTTTTTTAGGTGTACTATTGCGTTAAAAAAGTATATTATTTGTATAAATGCTGTTTTGCTGCTAAAAAAGTGCATTAATTTGCTTTTTTGCAGTGCAAACTTTATTTTATATTGTTTTGCTTAGCTTTTATACGTTTTTTATGCTGCTTTTAAAGCTTTATAGTTTTGCTTTATATTTAGGTCTGCTATAATAAAGTTAGTATTATTAGCAAAGCTAACTATTATTAGCTTTTAGTATATAGCAAAGTTGTTATAAAGTATTAAAATATATAAAAAGAAAAAAAGAAATAAAAGCAAGAACTTTTAAAAAACTTTAGCTTTTAGCGTTATTAGTTAAAACATTGCTTTATTAAAGCAAAAATATACTATATAGTTTAATATAAAAAAGTTTACTTATATAACTATTTAAAGAAAAAAGCTTTTTTGTTGCAAAATATATATTATTTTCTTTTTGTTAATAGTATTAAAAGCTTTTATAATGTTTAACTGCAGCAAAAATGCTATGCTTTTTTTGCTAATTGCTTTTTTTGCTATTTTTAATACTAGTTTAATAATTATATTTATTAACTTATTTTGTTTGTTATTTATTTAGTTGTTTAGCAAAAAACTTTTTTGCTTAGCTATTTTTGCTATGTAGTAATATAGCTTTTTTTTTAGTACTTTTTTTACTATATAAATAAGCATAATAAAGCGTTATTTTTTAGCTATTTTTTTAGTTTTTTTTAACTTTTTAAGTTTAAGTATAACTATTACTTTTACTTGCTTAAATTATATTAAGTAATACTTTAATAAAAAGTTAGCAATATATAGTATTGCTATTTTTTTTACTAAAGTAAGTTTATAAGCTTTAAAAAAGCTATTAAGTAATAAGTTATTTTTTAGCGCTTTTTATAGCACTAACTTTTATATTAGCAATATTATATCTTTTTTTTTTATATTAACATTAATTATAAACTTTTAATAGCTATTATAAGTTAAGTTTTTTTTAAGTATATTAAACAGGTTTACTAATAATGTAAAAAAAAAGCGTTTTATTAGTAAAGCTGTTTTTTTTTTAAAAGTATTAGCAAAAAGCAGCTTATTTTTTGTTTGTTTTAGTAATAAAATTGCAATAACTTTTAAAGCTAGCTTATAAACAAACTTTGCTTATTTAACTAAGCTTTATAATAACTTAAAATTTTTAAATGCTTTTATAAATGCTTGTTTTTAGCTATATTTTTATGTTTTTTTTACTTTATTACTAAAAGCCTTTTTTTTTTTTTAAAGGCTTGCTATACTGCTTTAGTTCTTTTGCTTTAAAACTTATAATACGCCCGTTTTGCTTTTTTTTTTGTTTTAATTACTTTTAAGAACTACTAAAGTAATGCTTAATATTTCCTTTTTATAGTTTTTTTAAGTGTTATTTTATTTGTTATTTTTATTAGTTGCTAAATTAAAAAATTAAAAGCATTATTTAGCTTATTAAGTATATATAACATATATATTTTTATAATAATAGCTTTTGCTTTTATAGCTGCTTTATTTTTGTTTAATTTAAGCTAGTTTTATTTTTTTGCTTTTTTTAAGTATTTTTATAAAGCTGCTTTAAAGTTAATTATAACTTTTAGTGCTTTATAATTAAAACTTAGCTATTTTAAGTCCCTTTAATAAGTAATAGCTAAATTACTAAATATTTATATTAAGTTTATTGTTAAGCTTTTTTATTTATGTTTTGTTTTAATTATTTTTTTTTAAAAAATAGCTAACGTAAGATTTTATTATGTAATAAACTTAAGCAGTTTATTTGCTTTTTAGCTTTTTTTGCTTTTTAAGTTTTATAATAAATAATAAAAGTTAAAATTACTTATAAATATATAATGTTTTTTTAGCTTGCTTATTTTACGTATTTTTTAAATTAAGCTACATTAAATTATTTTTTTTTAATTTAGCAAATATATTAACTATAAAAATATTGCTAAGTTATTACTGCTTATTATAACTTTTATTTAGTTTTTACTAGCGTTTTTTATTAGCGTTTTTATTATAATCTTTTTGTTTATATATAGTGCAGCTTTGCTTTTTAATTAAATAACTTAATAGCTACTACTATTAAAGCAATATATATTGCTATGTTTATTAATTATTAGCTTTTAAACTGCTATATAATTAAAGTTGTTATTTTGCAGCATATATATTGCATTATTTTTAAATCTTGTAATATTTTAAAAAGCAATATTATATATTATTAAGTTAATAAAAATAAATTTTTGCTTGTATTACTAGTTTGCTGTTTTTTTACTAGTAATCTTTTTTTATTTAGCTTTGCAAATATTAATGCTATTAATATTTTTAAACTACTTTTATTTATTTTTTTGTTTGTTATTACTGCTTTTTTAGCACTTTAAAAGCTTTTAAGTTATAATATATATACTGCTTTTGCTTTGTTTTTTTGTTTAACTTTTTTTTAGCAAACTTTATTTTATATTACGTACGTTTTTCTATAGTTTATGCATTTTTACTTTGCTTTTTGCGTTTTTATTAAATAGCTTTTTTTACTTTTTTAGTGCTTTAAAGCTAAATAATAGCTATACTTTAAGTTTTTATAGCAATATTTAGCTATATAACTATATTTATAATAATTAAAGCATTATATAACTTTAAGCTTTATAGTAAAAAGTTTGCAATTAAATAATTAAGCTTTTTATAAAAAGCTATTTTTACATATTGTTTTAACTACTATAATATTATTTATATATAATAATATTAATGCAAATTTAGTTTTTATGTTTTTAAATAGCATTTTTTTGCATTTTATAACTTTAGGATATTTGCTATATAATAGCTATAGTAAGTTTTTATTTAAGTATATTGCTTTAATTTGTTTTGCTAAAATATTTTTTATTATTAGTGCTGCTTTTTTTTGTTATATTTTTGATTTTTTTTTAAAAGCCTTTATAATTTATTCTTTTTTTTTAGCTTTTTAAAGTACTGCTTTTTTAAAAGTAATTATTATATTTTTGCTATATAGCTTTTTAGCAGTAATTATATTGCTATTTATAAGCGCTATATTTATTGCTTTAATAATATTAGCTAATGTTTTATTTTTAAGATTATTAGCTTGTTTTTTAATTTTAATTAATACTTTTTTGTTTTGTTTAAATAGTACTGCTTTATTATTGTAAGCTAGCTATAAAGCTACAACTTATGCTTAAAATTTTAACATATTTACGTTTAACAAAGTTTATTAAAAAAGCTTTCAAACAGTATTTTTAACGTTTTTTTAGTTAGCTTTTATAATAGTATTTAAGTTATAGCAAATTATAAATATATTAAAGTTATTTTTGTTGTTAAGCTTTGTGCTTTGTTAGCTTTTTTAGGCTTTTTTTAATATATATGCTATTTGCGCCTTTTTTGCGTTCTTTTAAAAAAAATTTTCTTTTGCTATTTTTTTTTCTGTTAATAGCTATAGTACTAGTTTTATAATTCTATTAATTATTTTTTATACACTAGGAAGTTTATTAGTTTTATGTTTTTTGTTAAAATGCTGCTGCTTTATAGTTATATTGCTAGTAGGTTTTAATAACGCATTAATTGCATTTTTAATAAATAAATTATTTAACACTATTTTTCCGTTTTTTTGTTATATTTGCACTTCGCAAATAAAGTGCAACCTACTTAATAAGTAAAAATTGTTATGCTAATTTTAGCAATCTTAATTATTTAATAATTAAGCTTAAACTTACAAAGTTATAGTTAAATATAAAGAATTCAAAAAAGCCTCCTATACTATTTATAATTATAGTTTTGTTTTTTTAAATATAACTTTTCTTTAAGCTATATTTTAAGCTTTAATAGTTTAAAGTTTTTATAGTTTTATAAATCTGCTAATTATATTAATTTATTACTTTTTGTTGTTTGCTATTTTTAGTTAAACTATTTTTTTAAGTTATATATTAAATAACTTTAATTGTTTATATAGCAAATATATTTTTTTACAATTTGTTTTAATAATTATAAAGCTTTTAAATAGTATTTATATGTTTGTTTATTTTAACTTATATAAATAAAACATTTAGATTTATTTAATGTAGTACTTTTGTTTTAACTTAAAATAGCAATTTTATATTTTTACTTTAAAAATATATTTTTTAAATTGTTTTATTATTTTTTGTTGTTTTAAACTTTTATAACTTATATTTTTTTTTTGGGTTAAAAAATCTTTTCTTTTTTATAGCTTTTTTTTCTGTTCTTTTTTTTAAATTAGCATTATTTTTAAAAGTGTTTTTTTTTTTTATAGTTATAACATTTAACTTTAAATATATTTTAAGGTTGTTATTTTTAGACTTTACTAATTTGTTTGAACTTTTATTTAATACTTTTTTAAGTATTTTTTTTTTTGTTTTTTTTTAGTTTTTTTAGTTTTAAAGTACTAATTAAATAATTATTAATTAATTATAATAGCTATATTAATATACATATTAATTTTTGCTAGTTTATTTATTTTATATAATTTGTTTTAAACTTAAGTTTTAAGTTTACTATAAAATAAATAAAATAGTATAAATTTAAGCAATTTTAAAATTATTGCTAATCGTTTAAATTTTATAGCATAATTTATTATTGCTTTTATTTATTTTAAGCAGTAAAGTGCTTTTTTTATATGTTTTGCTTTTTAAGTGTTTTTAAATAGTGCTTTTATTTAATTTTTAAACTTAACGTAATTTTTAAAAATCTTTTTTGTTTTTAGCTTAAAGTTAATTAACTTATTAGCTTTTAAAAAATCTTTTAAAATAAATTAAAACTATTTTAGTACTTTTTTTAACAAAAATTATAAAGTAGTTATTATTTTTTAATCTTTTTTTGTAATAATAATAAAGTGCTATTTTAAATAAAGTTTAATATAAATCAAAAAAGCTTTTATATTTATAAATTTATTATAAAGCTTTAAAGTAATAAGTTTAAAACTTTTAATGTTTAGCATTTTTAATATTATAAATAATTTTAATAGTAAAAGCAGTAATAATAATAAAAAGTTAAGTTTTTTATTTTAAGTTATTACTTTAAGTATAGCAATAATAAAAATAAGCATTAAGTTTGCTAATAATAATATTAACATTAATTATAGCATAATTATTTATTTAAAACTTTAACTTATTATTATAATAGCAGTTATTATTGCTGCTTTAATTATTATAGCTAGTATTTATATTAGTTTAAAAGTTATAACGTTTAATATTTAAGCTATTTTTTAAGTTAAAGCAACTAGTTTGCTTTATAGCATTAGCATTAACATTAGTTTTTTTTTATTACTATTGCTTAACTTTTTTTTTTTTGCTATTGCTTTTTTTTTAATAAAAATAGCTAATAAAAGTACTAAAGTTTGTTGTTTTAATATATTGCTAGTTTTAAAAGTTTTTAAAATTTTTAAACTTAATTTTTAATTTTTTGTTTTTAATAGTATAACTTAAATCTAATTTTATTAATTATTAAGTAAGGTTTACTTACGTAATGCTATTTAGCATTTTTGTTTTTTAAATATTTTTTTAGTATACTTTTAAAAGTTTATTTTATAAATTGTTTGTTATTTAATTTTATATATTAATATTTGTTTTTATATGTTAAATTTTATTAATTAAAAAGCTATTAAAGTATAATAAACTTATTATATATTAATATAACAAGTTTGCTTTTAAAGTTTTAATTTGTAAGTAATAATAGGATTTTTAATAGTAGTTCGTTAAGGAGGTTTTTAAAGTACTTTTATTACTATGCATTAATAAAGGTTTTAAAGAATTAAAAGTAATAAATATATTAATGCTTAGCAATTATAAGAAATTAATAGCTAAAGAACTAAAACTAAATAAATAACTAAATATAAGAAATGCATAATTATATAAACAAAAAAAAAGTAAAAAAAGTAGTAATTTCTTTTAAATTACTGCAAGTTTAATAAGCATTAAATTATTATAAGCTTAGTAAGCTTTAAATTACTATAAGCTTAGTAAGCTTTAAATTACTATAAGCTTAGTAAGCTAAATAAGTTATTATATAACTTTAGTTTTAACTAGCAAAAAAAGAGGTGCAAAATATGTATAAAGGCATTAAGCCGCTTTAAAGGCTACTCTAGTGCTAATTTTATAACAATTTATAGCTTAAACAATATAAAACAAATGTTTTAATTGCAATAAAATTAGCTATTATATAAAAAACTATAAAGCAAAAGCTAAATAGCTTAAAAACTTTAAAATAAACTAAAAAAAGCAAATTAGCTAATTTATAACTATTAAAAACAGGCTTTTTTATAACGATTTTTTTAGTAAATTTAATAAAGTTTAAAATAAATATAAAACTTTTAAAAATAAAGCTTTAATTAGCAGTTTTAAGCACGTTTTTATTATAAATAACGCTAAAAATAAAAATAATACTAATAAAATAAAGCAATGCTTTATTAATTGTTTTAAAAATAATATAATTAATAAAAAACTTGCTAAAATTTTTAATACTACTTAAAGTAGCTTTGCTTTATTAATTAAAACAAATAAAAACTAAAAAAACCTTAATAAAAAACAAAAGTTAAAAAATAGTTATAATAATTATTATAATTTTTTTTTAACTAAGCTAACTAATAGTTATAAATTTACTGTTTTTTAAAATTATAGCTATATTAATTATTATATTTTATAATTTTTAGCATTTAAACTAGCGCTATATTAATTATAAAAATAAAGCATAATATATAACATTAATAAAACAAAACTTTAAATAATTAAAAATTATAAAATAATAGCAAATTTTATAACTATTAATAATATATTAAAAGTATAAACATTAATAGTAAATATAATACTAAATTATACTTTTTTAAGTAATATAACTATTAAAAAACAAATTTTTTATAAATAAAAAAGCATTTTTGCTATTTTAAATAGTTATAAAGTTATTATACTATTTAAGTTTAAAAAAAGCTTTTTAATATAACTAATAAAATATTTATTTACTAGTATAACTAGCAAAAAATGCTATATTATAATTATTAAATAATATAAAAATACTTTAAAAAAACTATAAATTGCTAAATATTAAAACTATTATATAAAAAACTTTTTTAAACTATTTAATTATTTTAAGCAAAAAACTAATATTATTATTAAAATAAAGCATTATATTAATATAAGCAATAGTTTACTAGTTAAATTATTACTGCAAAAATATAGCTTAACGCAAAAAAAAGCGCTATATAAGTTTATAAAAGCATATAAAAATATTTATATTAAAAAAAGCATAAAGCTATAAAGTTTGCTAGCATTATTAACTTTAAAAAAAGCATTAAGCATAATTATTAAGCTTAATAAAAATAATAAATTAATAATATAATATTTTTGTTATAATTATTATAAAATTAATAAAAAAACAAAAAAGTAAGCTTATTTGCTACTTAATATAATAAACTAAATATAGTAAGCTATAAAGCGTTAATAGTATGCTTTTATTAATTTAAAAAATAAATTTTAGCATATTGCTATATATAAATTATATTGTAAAAAAATAACGTTTATTATATTATTTAAGTTATATAAATAAATAATAATGCTTTTTAAACTTTATAATGCTTTAGTAACATTTTAAGTATTAATATAAAAAATAATTAAACCTTTTTATAAGTAGTTAGCTAGCTTACTTAATAATATTTATATTTAAATTAAAATAAAAAAATAACTATATAAATATTATTGCTTGCTATTTATATAATTAATTAAGTATAGCATAATAATTAATATATTAAAAATATTGCTTTTTATAAATTTTAGTATTTTTTTTAGTTTTAATGTTTTTTATAATAATATTAAAACAAACTTAACAAAAGTTATAGCAGTATAAAAACAGCTTATATTTAAAACTACTATAAAAATAAAAGCATTTATAAATGCTATAAGCTATTTTAAGCATTTTATTAAAAACTATTTATTAATTGCTGTATTATTAATTATATTAACAAAAAAACCTAAAAACTAAAAAATAAAGTTAAGCATAAAAGCTAAAAACATATAATAAAAAATCTATAAAGCTATTATTACTATATTAATTATTTAAGCTTTTAATTAAAAGCTTTTATTTATAATAAATATTAACTTAAGTATATATTATATTAAAGTATATTTAATATAGCTATATTTTTATAAAATAATTATATTTTTATATTTAATAATATATTTTTTAAAAAAGCTTAAAACATATTAATTATATTATTTAACGTAAAAAAAAAATTGCTAATTATAATGCTAGCATTTTAATACTAGTAATATTAAATAAAAAGCAAAAAAGTTATTATTTATATAAATTATAAGTTTTTTATAATAATAAAAATAAAAATAAAACAACTAGTAAAAATAGTACATTTTTTAAATGCTATTAAATATTTTAATATAAAAATTATATATAAAATAAGCAAATTAAACGTTTTAATAAACTAATTATTAAAACTATTAATTATATTAGTTTTTTTATTAGCAAAAATTAAAGCTAATATAAAATTATTACTAAAAGCTAAAATATAGCTAATAATACTACTGTAATATTTTAATATTATAAATTTATAAGCTATTTTTAAAAATTTTTGTTTTAAAACTAAATTATTATATAATATAAATTTAAAGTAAATAAAACAACATTTTATTAAAAAAATAATATATTATTTAAACTAATTAATTATAAATAAGCTTTAAAAAACTTTTTATATTTAGTTAATATAGCATTTTAAGCTATAGCACTTTTAAAAGTGCTTAAAGTGCTAAAATTGCTACAAAACGCAAAAAATATATATATTAACTTAAAGTATACTATTATTAAAAGCTTAATTTAAAAGCTAAATAAGCGTTTTTAATACTTAAAAGTTATATTTATTACTTAGTAAATTATTATTAAATATAACTAATATTAATTAATAAAACTACTATTAAATAAACTTTTAAACTTATAACTTATTATATTATTTTTATTATTTATACGTTAAGCTATAAACTATATATTTATAGCTAATTTTAAGCTATTAATATACATTAAATATGTTATTACGTAAATTAAAGCAAAAATAATGCTTAATGTTAGTTTTAAAGCAATAAAACTATTAATTTAATAAATTAACAAAATGTTTAGTTTTTTTAAAAAATAAATAAACAATAATATAAGCATATTTATAAGCAAAAAAGCAACTAATTAATATAAATTAAACAGTTTTATTATAAAATTAATTATACTTAAAAAACCTAAAAATAATAACAAAGTTAAAAAAACTAATAATAATATTAAGCAAATTATATTATATAAAAGTTTAACTTATTATTATTTTAATTTTTAAACTTTATTAAAAGTAATTATTTATATATATAATTAAACTTTAAAGCTTAATAGCTATAGTAGCTATTTTTTATTATTTAAAACATAGCTATTAAATTAGTAATTAGCTATAAAAATTGCTAACTATATTAAAAATTTAAACAAAAAAAAAAATCAAATTTTAGCAATATTTAGTATAAAACTATAAAGCATTACTAGCGTATAACTACTTTAGTAATTTAAAAGCATTAAAAAACCAAATTTAAGCTTATTTATAAAAAAAAAAAAGCTTAATTAAAACTTATAAAACTAGCAATTAAATTTTATATATTAAATAATAAACTAATAAATTTAAACTATATTATAATAGCTTATAAGCTATTATAAATTATTATTATAATAATATATATAAACTATAAAGCTTTAAAAAAATAATATTACTTAATAAATATAACAGTAATAACTTGTTTTTAACTTATAGCAAAAATAACTATTTAATAAAAAGTTTATAATATATTAGTAAATATATACTAAAAAAAAATAAACAAAAATTAAAAATATTAGCAATATAAATATTAAAAAGCATTTATAAATAGCTTTATTTTTATAAATAGCTAAAATAGCTATTTAGCAAAAAAAATAATTATAGCTTTTAAGCAATACAAACTATAGTATATACTATGCAATAATTACTATACAAAAACTTAAAAAGCACAAACTAGCTTTACTTAAATTAGTAGTATTTATATATAGTTTTTTAGTACTGTACTTGGGAAATGTCTTTTTTTTAACATTTACTTTTTTGAGTACAGACTTAACTTTACGTAGTAATTACAAGGTTTTAGGCCAGTATTTAAAAGGCACAGCTATAAGTAATTCTAGGTACTTACTGCAGAGGCTAAAGATTTATTTACAGGAATTAATCTGTCTTGAACCGCTGCTTACTGCTTGGCTGTTTGCTATGCTGTTGGGATTTACTGCAGGCCATTAATAAAGTTTAATTACTACTACGCATTTTTATCTCAGGTGCCTTAAACCAGAATGGTTCTTGCGTTTGTACCTCTTTAGCTATACTACTTTTTTACTAATTACAACTTTTTTTATTTTTTTTAATATAAACTTGGAATTTTGGTTTAAAGCAACTATATTGATTTTTCTGCTTACGTTTTTATTTAAAAAACAACAAACCGTAATTTATTTACGTAGCAACTTTAAATTTGTTTAAAGTTATACTTAATTAATTAATTATTGTATTTTGTATATAGTTATATTTTTTTCGTATTTTTTTAATGCTTGGTTTTTGTTGCATTATATACTATAGATTTTTTAACCGAAATATTGTTTTTTTTATTATTATTTTCTTTGCAATTACTTTATTTGCTTATATAGTTTATTATATTAGCGTTTATGCTACTTTTTATATTTAAATTAATTAATTTTTTTAATACTATTTTTATTGCTTTTAACTTTAAAAATAATTCTAATTATAAAAGCAATAATTTAAACAAAAAATCTAATTTTGTATATTAGTAATAAGTTATAATAAATATATAAAAATACTAGCATTATAATTATAATTAAAGCTATAATTTTTATTAGTTTTTAAAAAAATAGCTTTTATTACAAACTATAACTAATAACTAATTAAAGCTATAAATATATAAAATAATTAATATATTAAAAAACTTTAAAGTTTAATAGTGTTTTTAAAAAGCTAGTATTTAAATAAAATTTAAAAAAAATAATGCAAGTTATAATATTGCTAATATTTTTGCATTTTAAAACAAGCTTTTTATTTTATTTAAACAACTAGCTTTTATTAAATTTAATTTTAAAGCATTTAAAGCTTTTAATAAAAAGCTTTGCTAAATTAAAAATGTTTATAATACATAATAAATCGAAAAATTACTTTATTTTTTTTAGTTTTAAATTTAAAACGCATTTTTACGTTTTGTTGCTTTTTTTCTAGATATTTTTATAAATTAGCAAATTAAGCATAAATTTTATAATATAACTAAAGCTAATATACTGTTTTTTTATATTACTAAAGCATATATAATTATAGCTTTATTATTAAGTATATATATATTTTTAATAAGCAATTTTTTATAGTAATCTATTAGCATTTATTTTTATAGTAATAAAACATAAACTTAAATAATTAATACTTTTGTTTAATTTAAAGTATATATTAGCTATAAGTTTGTTTTAAAACAGCTAAATAAAATAGCTAAACAAAGTTATATATATAGCAGTTAATTAACTAATGTTTTAATACTTAAATTAATAAATATATAGCTTAACTTAAAGCATATTATTTATAACTTAAGTGCTATATTTATATATAATAATTTTAACTTTAAAAATAATGTTTAAAATTTTAGCATAAGTTATAAAAATATTATATAAAATTTAATTAATTGTTTTATAGTTGCTAGTTTAAATGTGCTTAGCTTATTTATGCAGTTATAATAACATATTACTATTTTTTTTAAAAAAAAATAGCTTTTTTTTTATTTAACGCTAACTTTAGCTTATATAAATAAAGCAACTAATTATTTATTAGTTTATGCTGTTTATTTTTTATTTAAATTATTATATTTAAAAAAGTTTGCTTTATTTTTAAATATTGCATAATTATAAAATAACGTTAGCTATATTTTATAAACTTTTGTTATTTATAAAAACAAAAAAAAAATATCTAAAATATATTAAGTTTATAATATTTTATTTTATATTATTTTAAATTATTAAAACTATAATAAATAATTTATAATAATATATAAAAATTAAAAAACTACATTTTTTATTTAAGCTATAATAGCTACTTAAATAAAAGCAAGCAACATATATAATTATAAATAATAAATGCTTTTTATATTAGCTTTTTTTTATATTGCGCTAAATTTTATTTAACTAATTTTTTAGACTTTTTAGGATTTTTTTATAAAATATAACATATAATTTTTTAGCTATAAGTAACATATTAAAAAAAATAAGGTTTAATATTATTAAGCTTTACTATTACTATATAATAAGTTTTATGCTTATATTTTAGCGTTTTTAATTTATAACTTAATTAAATTTAATATATTATTTTTTAATAAAGTTTAATTA
>MU400989.1:0-15685 GCA_022578965.1 Xylaria sp. FL1777 | reverse complement strand
TAAAACAACTAAAAAACAACAAAAAATAACACTTAGTAGCTTATTATTTTAAAGCATTATAAAACGTAGCATTATAATACTTTATATATAACAAAGAACTGCTTATAATTATTATAGCACTTAAAAAGTAAAAACTATTCTTTATAAAAATTACAAAGCTAATTAAAATCTATTTAAATTATTAAAACTTAACAAAATTTATAACTATACAAAAAATTACTAAACAATATAAAAATTAAATAGTTTTTTTTTTTAAATTTAACTTTAAAATATGTTACATTAAAAAAAAAAAAAACATTTAAGCAAACATACTAAGCTAACAAAGTTAAAAAAAATTTAAAGTTCTAAAAAAAAATATTTAAGTATTATATTTTTAAAAAAATAAAAGCTTAAAAGTTAAAGTTATACTTAAAGATTTTACAAATATATAGCTATAATAAGCTTATAACTTAAAAAAGTTAGCATAACTACAAAAACATAAAAAATTAAAAAATAATAAGCTAATATATAAACATAAGGTTTATTTACTAAAATTTTTATAAAACAAGTTTATTAAGAAATTTTATAAATACTTATTATATAAACATTAAAAAACAACAAAAATAGTTTAATAATTATAAAAAAAGTATAATTTTGTAAAACTATAAAACATAGTTAAATTTATTATAAAAAAGTGCAATATTTATAACAAAGCTAAAGCAGCTTAATATAAGCTTTATAAACTGCTATAACTTATATAAATATTTAAACAAGCATAATATACTATTGCTTAAGATTTTATTACAGCATTACTTTTATTAATTAATTTAGTTACAAAAATATAATATAATAAAATATAAGTTATTATTAATAAACTTACTAAATATGCTTACTTTTTACTGTTTAAAAAAAATGCAACAATTAAACAACTTATATATACTTTTATACGCTAATATTTAAATAAGCATAAGCTACTAAAAAAAATTATTTTAAACTAAAATAAATTGTTTACTTTTAAGTTTAAAACTAGCTTTTTTAAACTTATTAGTGTTAAACTAAAGTTTTTAATTACTTATTACCTATAAACAAATAAATAAATTAAAACATTTATAAAGTTAAAAGTATACTAGATTTCTGTTAAAACAACAATAACCTAGAATATTTTGTTAAATAAAAAAAATACTTATATGCTAATAATACTTAAAAACTTAAAAAACACTTAAAAACTGCTAAAGTAGTTATAAACTAGTTTTATTGCTAATACTTTAACTGCTTAAAACTAGAAAAAAAAAGTTAACTTTAAAAAAAACACCTAAAAAATCCTAATTAAACTTAAATAAAGCAGCTTATATTACTTTAGCTTGCTTTTTTTATTATTTCTGCTTTTTTGTTAGCGCTTTTTGTTCTTTTTTAATACGTTTTATTTTGTTTAGTTTATTTAAGAACTAAAGCTTTTGTTAAATTATTTTAATACTTTTTGCTTTTAAAAAACGTTTTTATATATAAAGTTAAGCTAACTTGCTTAAAACAAAGTTAAAGCTATTTTAAGCTTGTTTTAATTTTTTTTAAACTAAAAGTAACTGTTGCTTTATTTGCTTTTTTTTTTTCTTAAAACAATAGTGTTTAAAAACTATATTATTAATTAAGTTAATTAGAACTTTTAATTTATTGCAAAAGCAACTAGCGCGTACGTATTTAAAACAACAAAACATATTATCTATTATTTTGCACATTAATAACTAATTAAAGCAGCAAAAATAAAGCATAACTTTATAGCTAATAAAATTAATAAAAAAAGCAAAAACAAGTTTTTGTTCTGTTTTAAATAAGCAGTTAGTTTTTTTAACACGCTTTAATATTATAACATATAAAAAAGAAAAGAAAAAAAAATACTTACAAAAAATTATTAAAACAACAATTCTAAAAAAAAAAGAATAATGTTATAAAATTAGCACAAAAGTAGCCTTTAAAGCAGCTTAATACTTTTATATATACTTTGCACCTTTTTTTTTGCTAGCTAAAACTAAAGTTATATAATAACTTATTTAGCTTACTAAGCTTATAGTAATTTAAAGCTTATTAAGCTTATAGTAATTTAAAGCTTATTAAGCTTATAGTAATTTAATACTTATTAAACCTGCAGTAATTTAAAAGAAATTACTACTTTTTTTATCTTTTTTTTCTTTATATAATTATACATTTTTTATATTTAATTACTTACTTAGTTTTAGTTTTTCAGCTATTAATTTTTTATAACTGCTAAGCATTAATATACTTATTATTTTTAATCCTTTAAAACCCCTATTAATGCATAGTAGTAAAAGTACCCCGAAAACCTCCTTAATGAACCACTATTAAAAATCCTATTATTATTTATAAATTAAGACCTTAAAGGCAAACCCGTTATATTAATGTATAATAGGTCCGTTATATATACATTAATATAACAGGTTTACCTTTAGGGTTTTAATTTATAAGTAATAATAAAATCCTTAACAGTAGTTTATTAAGGAAGTTTTTAAAGTACTTTTATTACTATGCATTAATAAAAGTCTTAAAGAATTAAAAGTAATAAATATATTAATGCTTAGCAGTTATAAAAAATTAATAGCTAAAAAACTAAAACTAAGTAAATAACTAAATATAAAAAATGCATAATTATATAAATAAAAAAAAAGTAAAAAAAATAATAACTTTTTTTAAATTATTATAAGTTTAGTAAGCATTAAATTATTATAAACTTAGTAAGCTTTAAATTATTATAAGCTTAATAAGCTTTAAATTACTGTAAGCTTAATAAGCTAAATAAGTTATTATATAATTTTAGCTTTAGCTAGCAAAAAAAAAAGTGCAAAATATATATAAAAGCATTAAGCTGTTTTAAAAGCTACTTTTGTGTTAATTTTATAATATTATTTTTTTTTTTTTAGAATTATTATTTTAACAATTTTCCATAAGTATTTTTCTTTCTTTTTTCTTTTATATGTTATAATATTAAAACATATTAAAAAAACTAACTGCTTATTTAAAACAAAGCAAAAATTTGTTTTTGCTTTTTTTATTAATTTTATTAGCTATAAAGTTATGCTTTATTTTTGCTACTTTAATTAATTATTAATATATAAAATAACAAATAATATGTTTTATTGTTTTAAATGTATATATGCTAGTTACTTTTGTAATAAATTAAAAGTTTTAATTAACTTAATTAATAATATAGTTTTTAAATATTATTATTTTAAAAAAAAAAAAAAGCAAGCAAAACAATAGCTATTTTTAGTTTAAAAAAAATTAAAATAAGCTTAAAATAGCTTTAATTCTGTTTTAAATAAGTTAACTTAGCTTTATATATAAAAACGTTTTTTAAAAGCAAAAAGTATTAAAATAATTTAGCAAAAGCTTTAATTTTTAAATAAACTAAATAAAATAAAGCGTATTAAAAAAAAACAAAAAATGCTAGTAAAAAAGCAAAAACAATAAAAAAAACAAGCTAAAATAACATAAGCTGCTTTATTTAAATTTAATTAAGATTTTTTAGGCGTTTTTTTTAAAGTTAACTTTTTTTTTTTAGTTTTAAGCAGTTAAAATATTAGCAGTAAAACTAATTTATAACTATTTTAGCAGTTTTTAAGTGTTTTTTAAGTTTTTAAGTATTATTAGCATATAAATATCTTTTTTATTTAATAAAATACTTTAAGTTATTATTGTTTTAACAAAAATTTAGTATACTTTTAACTTTATAAATATTTTAATCTGTTTTTATTTTTAGTTATATTTTAATAAGTATTTTAATAAATACTAGTTTTAATAAAAAAATATAAAAAATAAAGTAAATTTGCATATTCTTTAGTAATAATAGTTTATAGTTAATAAATAAAATAACTTCTTTAATTTTAAAAAAGCTAAGTTTTTTAAATTTTAATTTATTGCTTAGTTATTTTATTTTAATTTAAGAAATATTAATGTTTGCATTTTATTTTTGTTATAGCAAATAAACTTTATTTTTTTTTTTAAAAGTTAGTTTTTTAGTTTGTTTTTTATTATAGTATATTAATATCTGTTATTATAAAAATTAAAAGCATAGTTATAGTTTAGCTTATAGCGTTTTAATTTTTATTATAATAATTTTTGCTTAAGGTATTATAATTAAAATAGCAAGTGCTTTTATTAATGTTTTTTTTTATTTTTTAATAGTTGCTTGCTATTTATAAACGGCTTTATATAAAAATATGTTTATATTTTTGTTTATTAATATATTATATAAAATTTGTGCTATTAATAATAGTTTTACTTAATTATTTTATTAGTAGTTAATATAATTTTATAAATATTATTTTAATATTTAGTTTAGTTTTTTTGTTTGTTTATTTATTTATAAATAGTAAGCAGTTAAAAACTTTAGTTTAATACTAATAAGTTTAAAAAAGCTAGTTTTAAACTTAAAAGTAAATAATTTATTTTAGTTTAAAATAATTTTTTTTAGTAGCTTATGCTTATTTAAATATTAACGTATAAAAGCATATGCAAATTATTTAGCTATTATATTTCCTTTAAACAGTAAAAAGTAAGCATATTTAATAAATCTATTAATAATAACTTATATTTTATTATATTATACTTTTATAACTAAATTAGTTAATAAAAGTAGTGCTATAATAAAATTTTAAGCAATAGTATACTATGCTTATTTAAGTATTTATATAAGTTATAGCAGTTTATAAAGCTTATATTAAGCTATTTTAGCTTTATTATAAATATTGCACTTTTTTATAATAAATTTAACTATATTTTATAGTTTTAAAAAATTATACTTTTTTTATAATTATTAGATTATTTTTGTTGCTTTTTAGTATTTATATAATAAGTATTCGTAAAATTCTTTAATAAACTTGTTTTATAAAAATTTTAGTAAATAAACCTTATATTTATATATTAGCTTGTTATTTTTTAATTTTTTGTGTTTTTGTAGTTATGCTAATTTTTTTAAGTTATAAGCTTATTATAGCTATATATTTATAAAGTTTTTAAGTATAACTTCGATTTTTAAGCTTTTATTTTTTTAAAGATATAATACTTAAATGTTTTTTTTTAAAACTTTAAATCTTTTTTAACTTTATTAACTAAGTATGTTTGCTTAAATGTTTTTTTTTTTCTTAATATAATATATTTTAAAGTTAAACTTAAAAAAAAAAACCATTTAATTTTTATGTTGTTTAATAATCTTTTATATAGTTATAAATTTCGTTAAGTTTTAATAATTTAAATAAATTTTAATTAGTTTTATAGTTTTTATAAAAAACAGTTTTTACTTTTTAAGTGCTATAATAATTGCAAGCAATTCTTTATTATATATAAAGTATTATAATGTTACGTTTTATAATGCTTTAAAATAATAAGCTACTAAATATTATTTTTTGTTGTTTTTTAGTTGTTTTAAAACTTTTATAATTATATTATTTAAAGCATTTATTTTTAGCTTTTTTTTTTTTTATAAATTAAATAGTTTAATTATAAAATCAGAAATAACTTTTAGTTTTAGTTCTTTAAAAGCTTTTTAAGCTTTTTTTAAAATTAAAAAAAATTTTCCTTTGTATTTTTTCTTTATATATTTTATAAAGTAAAATGCTATCTTTTTAAAGTTTTAAATTAATATTTAAACATAGTTCAAAAATCTTAATGCTTGTTATATATTTATAATAGTAGCTAAATTAAATATTTTTTAGTTTTGTACTATGTTAATTTTTAACTATTAAATTTATATTTGTTTTAAAGTAATTATAAATCCTAAAAAGTTGATTTTTTATATATGTTATATATATTTTTTTGTGTTAAATTATAATTTTGCTTGTTTAAGTGTTTTTAACACTTAAGTTATATGTTTTTTGTATTTTTTTAGTGTTTTAAAGTAAATTAAAATATTATTTAAATAAATAAACATAAACTTGTTTAAAAACTTCCGTAAAATCGTTATTATTATATATTAAAAGCTAGCTAATACATTTTGTAGTTTTTATAGCATAACTATATATTTATATAGTTTATATATTATTTATATAGCAGTTTTCTATTTTTTTTCTTTAGCTATTTTAATTTATTTTAAGTGCTTTAAACTAAAAACATAAAACAGCGGGCTATGCTTGCTGCAAGCTATGACTTATTTCCTTTAAAGGCTTATATAAATGTATTTGTAGGTTTAAGGCTTACGTTTTATGTATTTTAGTTTGAAGTACCTTTGTTGATTTTTGAGCTAGGGTTTACTTTGCATACGTATACATACTATTTATATTTATAGATTATTTGCTAATAAAACCTAAAAAAAACAATTATAATATTGCTTAAAGCTTTTTATAGTAATGCTTATATTTAGCGCTAATTTTATAATTAAAATACTTTATTATGTTATAATGTTTTAAGCTTAAATAGTTAAAAGTTAAGCTTTATTTGTTAATTTATTAATTAGTATTATTTTTTTATTTTATTATAAAACTGCAAACTTTTAACGATTTTAGTTTTAGCTTAATTAATAGTTGCTTTTTAAAAAAACTAATAGCTTTAGAACTTTTCAAATTTATTAAAGAATTTAGCAAACTAAATAAATTAGCTAATAATGTAGTATTAAAGTATTTATTTAGCAATTATATTTAATATTTTATATAATATATTTTGCTATAATTAAAACATAACTAATAGTATATATTAAAATATAACTTTATATAAGCTATTATTAGTGCTATTTTAAATTATTGTTAATTTAATAAATTATATAAGCTTAAGCTTAAAGTTAAACAAGTTAAATTAATTTAATATATAATATTTTGTTATAATAATATTATATTAATAGCTTAAACTAGTTATAAAAAAAGCATTATATTATAAATTGTTTTAGTTATTATATAAAGTATAATAACTTTATAGTTATGCTTATTAAAATAATTAAAACATAATTAGTTTAATTTAATTGCTTACATTTTTAATACTTATTTATTATTAATAATAAATAATATAATAAAAGTTAATTAATATTATATAAATAGTTATAAAAGTATGTTTTTATTATTTAATAAAATAATATTATATAAGCTAAGTTAGCTTTAAAACGCTTTATATATGTTATTTTTAAGCTTAAATAAGCTATTTAAAAATATTTTATTAACTTGCTTTATAACTTTTTGTTTAACTAAAAAATTATATTTATAGCTATTAATAAGCTTTATATAGTTTATTAATAAAAAAATTTCTAAATTATATATTTTAATATATATTATATAAAAGCGTTAGTTTTATAAAATATATTATAGTTTAATTATATTGCTATATTAAGCTTAAACGCTTAAAAGTTTATATTGCTTAAAGCTAGATTTTAATAGTAAAATACTTATTTAAAGAAACTATAATTTATTTGTGTTTTAATTAATTAGCTTAATATATTTTTTGTTGTTTATTTTATAAAAAAAAGTACTATTATAAAAAATTACTAGTAATTAAGTTTTTTAATTAGCAAAATATAACATAGTATAGCATATTTAATTCTTAAAATTATTGTTTTTATAAATAGCAAAAAAAGGCTTATTATTATATGCTATTTTTTAATAATATAGCTTTAAAAATTAAAGTTTATTTTAATTAAAATAAAGCGTTTTATTTAAAAATATAATACAAATATATGTTTTAATAATTAATAGCAGTTATATAATAAATTTATAAAGCTAAACTTTTTTTGTTAAATTATGTTTATTATTATAGCTTTTAAAATAAAAATAAATATTTATAACATAATATATGTTGTTTAGTTTAGCTTTATTGCTTTTAAAAACCTTTTAAACTTATTATAAAAGTTTAGCTAAGTTATTTAAAATAATATAATATAAAAAATAGCATTTTTTTTTGCTTTTTATTAGTATTTTAATTTATTAAAAGCGCAAAAAGTTAAACTTTTTAAACTAAAGCGTAAAAAAAAGCTACTAAAAAACAATTAAAATAATTTATGCTTTATAATAAACATAAGTAATAATATGTTAAAAAGCTTAATGTTTAATTATATATAGTTTATATTATTAAACTATTAATTAATTATAATTAATAAGCTTAAAAATAAAAATAGTTTAATAGTTAATTTTAAACTAAAATAGTTTAAACTAATTAAGCTTACTAAATAAACTAAAGCTAAACTAAAGTTTAAAAATAAATTATAAGCTATTTAGCTAAGCATATATAAGTTTATAAATATAAAATGCTTTAAAAAGTATGCTTTATAGTTTTTATAATAGCTAAATAATAAAAATATTAAAAAATAAAAAAATATATAATATAAAGTATGCTATAATTTATATTATTATAACTTTAGTTAATTATTAAAATTACTACTAAAAATATGCTAGCAGTTTATGCTTTAAAAAAGAACTATTTTTTAGTTTTTATAGCAAAAGCTTTAAAAATTTTATATAAAACATTTTATAAACTTATATTAATACTTAAACTTTACTATTAATAATATAACAAAATATTTTATACTAAAAAAGGTTTAATAATATATTGCTACTATATTTAATAAAATAATTAATATAAATATTATGTTTTTTTTAGTTTATAATGCTATAAAAATATTTAAATAAAATAAATAAAAAAAATATAGCTATGTTTTATATGCTAAGCTTTTTATAATATATTAGTATGCTTTTAATTAGTATATTAAGCATTTTGTAAATAAAGCACAAATTAAAAATGCTATTAAAAATATATTTTGTTTAACTTTAAAATTAATACTAAAAATATAAATAAAACAGCAATTAAATATTTATTAAATGCTTAATATATAATTAAGTTAGTTAGCTTTATATTTAGTAGTAATTATAACTTTTGTTTTATTGTTTTTAATAAAATTAATTATAGTTATATTATTTTTAAATGCTTTTTTTATATATATAAATATATTACTAGCTATAAATTTACTAATATAATTTAAACTATTAAAGCATAATAAAAAATTACTAGTAAATAATAGTTTTAAAAAGCTAAAAAAAAAGCAAAAAAAATAAAATATATATAATACTTTATGTTAGAATAACTGGTTATTAATTATAACTCCTATGTATAGTACGTATAATAGGTTTTACACAAAGACCACTTTATGCAAAAGCTATTGCATAAACCGAGGTAATTTTAGTGTTAGCTTAGCTTGTATGCTAGCAAAGTTTTTATACATAAAAAAGAACTTTTGCTTCGTACGAACTTTTTTTTCTTTTAAATATATAGAATATAAACAGCTTATAATACAAAGATTATTATACTTTGTTTTAGTATATATATATTAAACGTATAATCGTATAAAGCTTATTTAATATTAATTAGTAGTTATATTTGCACTTTTAACTTATTTGCAACGAACTATAGATTAGCTAAAGTAATAACAAAGTTATATAATATACTTTTATTTTAACTTGTTAAAAAAAGATTTGTTTTTTGTATTACGCTTGTTTTTTTTTTAACGTACAAATATATTGTTTAGTTTATTTCCCTTAATTAGCTAAAGTAAATATATATAAAGAAAAAAAAAAGAAAATTTAATTTATTTATGTATAAAAACTAAACTTTTAACTTATTTATTAATATTAAAAACAAGATAAAAAAAATAGCAAGCAACTTTACTACTTTTTTAATTATATTGCTATATAAACATTAAGCAATATATTAATTATACTGCTATATAAAAGCAAAATAGCAACTTATATAACCTAAATATAAAATTAAATATATTATACGATTTAGCTAAATCTACTATATTTTAAAAAAACAAATAACTGTTTATAACGCTTTTAAGGTTAAAGCTAATTATTTTTACATATAAAAACTTAGCTAAAAATGTTTTAATAAGCACATAACAAATAAATACTTAAATTAATTTTAAAATATAAAGCTAAAAAATTAATTTTAGCTATATAACTAAAATTAAGCTAAATATTAAGCTAGTATTTTATTATGCTAACTATTTATATTTTTATAAACTATTAAACTACTTTTAAAAAAGGTTTGCTAAAACTTTTAAAAAATAAACAGAAAATTATTTCTAGAAAATTTATTAAGGCATATAAAGCGCTTTGCTTAAAAACCTTAAATCAAAAAGAATCTATTTAACGTTAAAAATAACTATAATTTAAAAGCTTATAAAAATAGCCTACAAAAACTTTATAATTAAAAAATTAAAAGAACTATTAAATACTTATTATATAATAATTATTTAATTATTAGTAATATTTTTAATATTAAGCTAACAGTTAAATATTTTTTTATATAATAGTTAAAACTTTTTAAACTATTTATATATTGGACTACTTTTTAAAAACCTAAATCTTAATATATAATTTTAAACATAACAACATAAATACTAACTATAATTAATTTAGCTAAGTATTAAACATTAGAATTTTTTTAAGCTATTTAATCTTTATATAATAAAAGTAAGCTATAAACCAATTTTTTAACTAGTATACAAATATTCTGTTTAGCATTATTTATTACAAACATTAAAGCAAAAAACATATATTTATATAATATTAAATCTAGCTATTAAAAGCACGTTTTTTGATTTATTTTTAACAAGGTTTATATAAAACAGATTTATACTTTTTAATAAATATATTGCTTTTTAAAAAAGCTAAAACTTAAGCTAAAACTATATAAGCAAGCTATATAACTTATTATATAACAAGGCTTATTTATTTATTACTGCTTGCTAACGTATTAAAATTATAAAAAACTAATATTATGTTATATTTTTATGTATTTTAAAAAGTTATACAAAGAACTTTTTTATTAACTGCATTAGTTTAAACAAAACTTAAAATAAAATATATTATATAATAAATACTTATTTTAATACTAATATAAACTATAGTTAATATTAAGCTAACTAAACAATAGTTTTTTTTATACAAATAAAAAAAAAAACCTAAACTTAGCTTTGCACAAAATATTTAAATTAATGCTTAACAAGCTTAAAAAAGCATAGCAAACGTTTAGCGCTAGCTATTAAAGCAAAATTTAATTAAGTATAAACGTTATATAAACATATTAAAGTATACTAAAGTTAGCTATAACGTTAATTTTTTAAAAACTTATATATAAAGGATTTTTTGCTAACTTATAAGTATGCTTACATATAACATTAAATAATACAGCAAAAACTTTTATATAAAAAAATAATAAGTTATACTTTATAAATTAAAAATATAATTATAATTATATAAAAAATTAATAACTTAGATTTATATTAAAGTTATTAAGTTAATTAATTAAATAGCTAAGCTATTTTTAAAATTATAACTAAAAAAATTAAAACTTTTGTATAAACAAGAAATGCTTTGTTTGCTAAAAAAAAAACTACTAATTAATATGCTATACTTCTTAAAAAAAAGCTTGTATAAAAAACGTATTTTTTAATTTGCACAAAATAATCTATAGCTAAAAACCTACTTTAAAAGAATTTTTTTCGTACGTAACAAAATGCAAAAAATATTTAAAGTTAAACAATAGTACTAAAAATATTAATAAGAAATTTAATAACTAAATTACTTAATATTTAATAAATAATACATTTTTTTATTATATAACAAAAAAAAATATTTAAAACTATAAAATAATAGTGCTATATAATTAGTTTATATTAAGCAATTATTATTATACAAACTACTAAAGTAAACTTTAAAATATTAGCGCTTTTAATTATTTAATAGTAAAAAAAGCTTAATTAAAAGTATACTTTTAAATATATTTTTATATAAAAGTTAGTTAAACTTTAAGTAATATTTATATTTGTTTTAATAAAAATAATACTATAAGTGCTATAAGCACTATATAAATAAAAAATGCTTTTAGTATAATTATATATTATGTTTTAAATATTTCTATTTTTTTTTATTTTTATTAAAAAACGTTAACTGTTTAAAAGCATACTTTAATAACATAAAAAACGTTATTATATAATAAAACAAAAAAACTATTTTTGTTGTATAAAAATAAAAACATTTGTTTTTTAATATTAGTTTATATAAAGCAAGTTTATATTTTATAAAAATAGAACTTTAAAAGCTTTATAAATGCTTTAAATATTTTTGTACAAAAAAACTATATAATATGCTTAGTTATATAAACTATAATATTAATTGCTTTGCTTTAAAAAAAATTTAAAAGTTTTGCTATTATTGCTAGTTATATAACTAAGCATTTTATTATTTTAAGTTTATAATTAAAAATAACTGCAACTTTAATTATAAAGTTATAATTAATGCTATATAAATAAGCAATAAATAAGTTTTATATATAATTAATGTAGCTATATTGTTTTAAGCAGCTATATTTTTAAAATTTATGTTTGCATAAAACATTTAAAAAGCTTTATATAAATGCTAAATTAATGTATACTAAAGATTTTTAAACTATGTTATATATAACTTTAGCATAAACTTTTTGTTTAAAAAATTTTAGAACTAAGCTAAAATTATAAGTATAAAGTACTAAAAAATGCTTATTAAAGCTTATTAAGCTATTAACAAAATAAAAAAAGCATATAAATTTTTTTATTATATGTATAACATACTAAAAGCTAAACTAAGTTATTATATAAAAAATAAGTTAATTCTGCAAATAGTAGTTAAAGCTTTAAATAATACTATAAAGCTTAATAGCTTAGTTTTAATGCTTTTTATATTTAAGGCATATTTAAAAATTAATTAAAACTTTTCTTTTTTGCTAAATATTATATAAAAAGCTAAAGCAGTTAAAAAAGCTATAAAAATGCTTTGCAAAAAACAAACAAAAGTTAAAATTAGCTATATAATTTATAAACATAATAAGCTAGCTTTATATAAAATATTATTTTTACTTTTACGTAGTAAAGTCTTTATATAACATAAAAAGCAAAGCTAAAAAAAACTATATAAAATATAATTAATTAAAAAACTTAATATAATTATTAACTTTATAAATAGCTTAATTTGCTTTAAATAAACATAAGTTAAGCTATATTATTATATAACTAAATATATTTTAGCAAATAGTAAAAAAAAAAACATAATTGCTATAAAACTAGCTATAAAACTAGCTATACAAAAAAAACACAAAAAACCTAAAAAAGCTAAAAACTTTTTTATAGCATTTGTATAAAACATTAGCAACTTGTTTTTAACTTTAAAAAAAGAACAAAACTATGCTTTAGCAGTAAAATTACGTAAAAACAGCATTATTAGCACTTTTAGCGCTTTATTTAAAAAATCGAACGCTATAAAAATTAATAACTTTGTTATACAAAATGTTTTTTAGTTTATAAAATATAATCTAAATAAATATAGTAATACTTAAATTTTTAAGTTTTGCTTTATATAAAAAATCAAAAAAAAATAACTAAGCTATATAAAAAGTTTAAATTAGTTATATAAAGCTATAATAATATAAAAAAAAAAACCGTACTAATTTAATTATTAATAATTTAACAAATAAGCTAATAATTATTACTAGCTTTAGGCCTTTTGTTAATTTAAAACTTTAATACTTTAAATAAACTTTAAAATATTATATAAGCATACGTATAATTAAAAAACAAGCTTACACAAAAGATTTTTGCACAACTATTTTCTAAACTTGTTTTAAAATATTTTAAAAGAACAATTATATAAATCGTATAACTATTATATAGCTTAGCTAAGTTAAGGCTATATTAATTTAAAACTTACTACTAATATTACTATAAGAAAACAAAAATATATATTTATATATAATAACTAAAAAAACAGTTAATTGCTAAAATTACTAATTAGTAGTTATATAATGTTATAACTACTGTTTTAGCTTATAATGCAAAGCTAGCAATTATTAATGTTATATTATAATAAAGCAGCTATTATATAAGTATATATATATATATATATAAGTGTATATATAAGGATAACTAAGTGTAAAGCTGTTATAAGTATGTATATATGCATATAAAGCAGCTAATAGCAAAATAAGCAGCTATACGAAATAAAAGGTCTAAAGATATAAAAGCAACAAAAGGTACTGCAAAATTTAAGCTTTTTTTATAAACAAAGCTTAGCTTTTATACTTTAATATATTATTAAATTTGCTACTATATAAAAAAGGAATTTTTAATTAACTTTAGTGTAAATTATTTATTGTTAATATTTTACTTTATATTATTAGCTAACATTAATTAGCTATATAACAATAAAAATAAAAGATTTTAATTATGCTAACAATAATTAAACTACATAAAAGTTTAAGTGCTTTACTTAAAAAGCAACTATTTTTAAACTTAGGCTTTATATAACTATAAAGTTTAAAAAAAGCAAATATATAAGCAACCCTTTTTTTGCAAAAACTAAAGTACTAAACGTTTAACTTTTTATAAAACCATTCTTTTTTATTTCTTTTAAATAGCATTATATAAAAGGAATTATAACCAAAAAAAAAATAGCTAATGTTAAAATAATTAGTTATTAGTTGTAACTTTTATGTATAATACATATAATAAGTTTTGCATAAAGACTACTTTATGCAAAAGCTATTATATAAACCAAGGTAATTTTAGTGTTAGCTTAGCTTATACGCTAGCAAAGTTTTTACACATAAAGAAGAACTTTTGCTTTATATAAACCTTTTTTTTTTTTAAACATATAAAATATAAACAGCTTATAATACAAAGATTATTATACTTTGTTTTAGCATATATATGTTAAACGTACAATTATATAAAGCTTATTTAACACTTTATGCTAATTTATATTTAGCTATAGTTTTTTAGTTTTTTTTTTTTTTTTTTTTGCTTTTTTATAATTAAAAGTATATAACTGTTATTTTTTATTACTTTTAATAAATAGCTTATTTTTATTAACTAAACTTAATATGTTTTACTATATTAAAACTTTAGTTAATTAAATAACTTTAGTATTAAATTTATTAATTTTAATATTAGTAAATTATTGCTTTTTTTTTATTAATAAATTTAGCATATTAAAAAAATTATATAACGTAATATAGCTATTAGTACGTTTTTTAGTATTGCTATTAATATATATTTTATAAGCATATTTAATAATATTTTAGTTAGTAAAAAAAAAAATATCCTGCTTATTTTAATATATTTAAAAGAATTATTTTATATTATTATAAATTAAAGCAGTATAAAAACTTATAATAACTAATTAATTAAATATAACAAAAATATTTTACGTAAAGTTTTTGTTATTTTTTATATTAATTATAAAAGCATTATTAATATGCTTTAAAGCTAAATTAATAGCTTTTTATTTACTTTTAGCTATAATATATTAAATAAAGCTTAATTATAATATTTTTATTATAAGTTTTAGTTTTATAACATTAAAATAAAATAACTAAACAAAATATAATATTTTTAATTTATAATTATTAAACTTTTTTTTATAAAAAAAAATAAAAAAATAAAAAATAATTTAATATAGCACTTTATAATTATTAAGCTAAACTACTATAATTATTATAAATAAATATTTTATAATATTTATATATTAATAATAGCTTTAAAACTTAATATTAATTAATTTGCTTTTATTTTAAATATATTTTTTTGTTTAATTTGCATATTTTAACTATTAAAACTATAAAGCTATAATTTTTTGCTTAAATAATATAAAATTTATGCTTTTTAATGCTATTTAAATATAATTTAGTTAAA
>MU400988.1:0-16123 GCA_022578965.1 Xylaria sp. FL1777 | reverse complement strand
TTAAAATAGCTAAATAAAATAGCTAAACAAAATTATATATATAATAGCTAATTAACTAATGTTTTAATATTTAAATTAATAAATATATAGCTTAACTTAAAATATATTGCTTATAATTTAAGTATTATATTTATATATAATAATTTTAACTTTAAAAATAATATTTAAAATTTTAACATAAGTTATAAAAATATTATATAAAATTTAATTAATTGTTTTATAATTGCTAGTTTAAATATGTTTAGCTTATTTATGTAATTATAATAGTATACTATTATTTTTTTAAAAAAAAATAGCTTTTTTTTTATTTAATGCTAATTTTAACTTATATAAGTAAAGCAATTAATTATTTATTAGTTTATGCTATTTGTTTTTTATTTAAATTATTATATTTAAAAAGGTTTGTTTTATTTTTAAACATTATATAACTATAAAATAACGTTAGTTATATTTTGTAAACTTTTGTTATTTATAAAAACAAAAAAAAAATATTTAAAATATATTAAGTTTATAATATTTTATTTTGCATTATTTTAAATTATTAAAACTATAATAATATTATTAATAACCCGCTGTGCTGCTTTATAGCGCAGTTTTTTTACTTGTGTACTTATAGGTAAAACCGTACAAAAAGCCGGATAAAAACCCTATGCAACAATGTTTATGCTACTACTTTAAAGTTCCTTTACCTTATAACAACTAGTTTTTATTAATTAGCTTGCTAAACAAAAAATAATAATTAAAAAGCAGAAAAACTTTTTTTGAAGCTTTTAGACTTTTTGCTTTTTTAAAAAGCATATAAAAGCTTTTTTCTTATTTTTTAAAACCTTTAAAAAAGCGCTTTTGCTTTTTTTGCTAGTTTTCTTTTTATTTTTTGCTTTTTTTCTTTTTTTTCTATTTTCTTTTATTTTAACTGCCTTATTATATATTACTATTTTATTAGTAGCAAGTAATTATTTTATAATATTATTTATAGCTTTAAGCTTTTTTATAGCTAGTTGTAAGTTTTTATTAGTTTATAGCAGCTTAGCTGCAAAGCTTTTTTATAGCTGCTTTTTTTTGTTTTTTAGCAAGTTATAACGTAGGACTATATGCTAAAAAATCTTTTTTTTTTTTATGCATTTACAAAAAAGCGTAAAAAAGCCTAAAACTTTTTTTTTATGTAAAAATGCCTTTAGCTTTATTTTTTTAGTACACATTTATATTATTATAGCTACTTTATGCTTTAATAATCTATTATATTTTTTAAAAGCTTTATTTTTACTAAGCTTTTATTTAGCTATTATTAAGTAATTACTGCTTGTTTTAGTTTAGCTTTATTTGCTTATTTATTTTTTTTTTAGTGCAATCTTAAGTTCTTTTTTTTTTAATTACTTTTTTTGCTAAAAGTTTAAAGCTAACGTTAAATTTTTTTTAGCTATGCTTTTACTATTGTTTATAAGCTTACTTTTTGTTTAGTTTTTAGCTTTTTAAGCTTTTATATTTTAAATAAAAGTTTTAATTTTTTTTATTGCTTTTTAAATTAATTTTTTAGCTACTAAGCTTTTTATGCAATGCTTATAAACTGCTGCTTTGTTACTAAAATATAAATTAATAAAAAAAATCTTTATTTTAGTTTTTAAATGCTTTGTTTTAGTTGCTTTAAAAGCTTTAGCTATACGTTTAAAGCACTTATTTTAAGTTATTACTAATAAGTTAGCAATACTTTTTGCTTTATTTTTTTTAAAGTTTTTATACTAAATTATTATGCTATAAGCTAAAGTACTTTGTATTATTGCAATATATATTTGCTTTACTTTTGTTATACTGCTGCTTTATATAAAGTTTTATAGCTTAATTATTATATATAACTAAATGCTTAGTTTTTTTTTAAGCTTTATTAAGTATTTTTTTTATTTTATATTTTTATTAAACTATACTTTTAAAAACTTTGCGCTATTTTTTAAGTATACTATTGCATTAAAAAAGTATACTACTTATATAAGCGCTGTTTTATTGCTAAAAAAGTGCATTAATTTGCTTTTTTGCAATATAAACTTTATTTTATATTGTTTTGCTTAGTTTTTATATATTTTTTATATTATTTTTAAAGCTTTATAGTTTTGCTTTATATTTAGGTTTATTATAATAAAGTTAGTATTATTAGTAAAATTAACTATTATTAGCTTTTAATATATAGCAAAGTTATTATAAAGTATTAAAATATACAAAAAGAAAAAAAAAAATAAAAGTAAAAACCCTTAAAAAACTTTAGCTTTTAGTGCTATTAGCTAAAATACTGCTTTATTAAAGCAAAAACATACTATGTAATTTAATATAAAAAAGTTTACTTATATAACTATTTAAAAAAAAAAGCCCTTTTGTTATAAAATATATATTATTTTCTTTTTATTAATAGTATTAAAAGCTTTTGTAATATTTAGCTGTAGTAAAAACGTTATACCTTTTTTATTAATTGCTTTTTTTGCTGTTTTTAATACTAGTTTAATAGTTATGTTTATTAACTTGTTTTGTTTATTACTTATTTAATTATTTAGCAGAAAACCTTTTTATTTAGTTACTTTTGTTATGTAATAATATAGCTTTTTTTTAGCACTTTTTTTACTATGCAAATAAACATAATAAAGCATTACTTTTTAGCTGTTTTTTTAATTTTTTTTAACTTTTTAGGTTTAAATATAATTACTACTTTTGCTTACTTAAATTATACTAAGTAATACTTTAGTAAAAAGCTAGCAATATATAATGTTGCTATTTTTTTTGCTAAAGCAAGTTTATAAGCTTTAAAAAAGCTATTAAATAACAAGTTATTTTTTAGCGCTTTTTATAGCATTAATTTTTATATTAGCAATATTATATTTTTTTTTTTTATATTAATATTAATTATAAACTTTTAATAGCTATTATAAGTTAGGTTTTTTTTAGGTATATTAAACAAGTTTACTAATAGTGCAAAAAAAAAGCGTTTTGCTAATAAAGCTGTTTTTTTTTTAAAAGTATTAACAAAAAGCAGCCTATTTTTTGTTTATTTTAGCAGTAAAATTGCAGTAACTCTTAAAGCTAGCTTATAAGCAAACTTTATTTATTTAGCTAAGCTTTATAATAACTTAAAATTCTTAAATGCCTTTATAAATGCTTGTTTTTAGCTATATTTTTGCGCTTTTTTTACTTTGTTACTAAAAGCTTTTTTTTCCTTTTTAAAGGCTTACTACGCTGCTTTAGTTCTTTTGCTTTAAAACTTGCAGTACGCCCGTTTTGCCTTCTTTTCTGTTTTAACTACCTTTAAAAACCACTAAAGTAGTGCCTAGTGTTTTTTTCTTACAGTTTTTCTAGGCGTTGTTTTATCTGTTATTTCTACTAGTTGCTAGATTAAGAAGTTAAAAGCATTATTAAGCTCGCTAAGTGTACGCAGCGTATGCATTTCTGTAATAATGGCTTCTGCTTCCGCGGCTGCTTTATTTAAAACTATAATAAATAACTTATAATAATATATAAAGATTAAAAAACTACATTTTTTATTTAAGCTATAATAGTTGCTTAAATAAAAGCAAGCAATATATATAACTATAAACAATAAATGCTTTTTATACTAGCTTTTTTTTATATTATGCTAAATTTTATTTAATTAATTTTTTAAACTTTTTAAGATTTTCTTATAAAATATAACGTATAATTCTTTAGTTATAAATAATATATTAAAAAAAATAAAGTTTAATATTATTAAGCTTTACTATTGCTATATAATAAGTTTTATGCTTATATTTTAGCGTTTTTAATTTATAATTTAGTTAAATTTAGTATACTATTTTTTAATAAAATTTAATTAAACTATATTTAAATAGCATTAAAAAGCATAAATTTTATATTACTTAAGCAAAAAATTGTAGCTTTATAGTTTTAATAGTTAAAATATGCAAATTAAACAAAAAAATATACTTAAAACAAAAATAAATTAATTAACATTAAGTTTTAAAGCTATTATTAATATATAAATATTATAAAATATTTACTTATAATAATTATAGTAGTTTAGCTTAATAATTATAAAGTATTATATTAAATTATTTTTTATTTTTTTATTTTTTTTTATAAAAGAAAGTTTAGTAATTATAAACTAAAGATATTATATTTTGCTTAGTTATTTTATTTTAATGTTATAAAACTAAAACTTATAATAGAAATACTGCAGTTAGGCCTTATTTAATATATTATAGCTAAAAGTAAATAAAAAGCTATTAATTTAGCTTTAAAGCATATTAATAATACTTTTATAATTAATATAAAAAATAACAAAAGTTTTACGCAAAATATTTTTATTATATTTAATTAATTAACTATTATAAGCTTTTATATTGCTTTAATTTATAATAATATAAAACAGTTCTTTTAAACATATTAAAATAAGCAGTATACTTTTTTTTTTATTAACTAAAATATTATTAAATATGCTTGCAAAATATATATTAATAATAATATTAAAAAACGTATTAATAGCTATATTATATTATATAATCTTTTTAATGCGCTAAATTTATTAATAAAAAAAAAGTAATAACTTATTAATACTAAAATTAATAAATTTAATACTAAGGTTATTTAACTAACTAAAGTTTTAATATAGCAAAACATATTAAGTTTAGCTAATAAAAATAAACTATTTGTTAAAAGTAATAAAAAATAGCAGTTATATATCTTTAATTATACAAAAGCAAAAAAAAAAAAAAAAAAAAACTAAAGAACTATAGCTAAATATAAATTAACGTAAAGTATATATTGTATTACTTAAGCTAACAGCTTATTAGCTATGCCAGTTTTTATTTTTTATATATATAAGTAAAAACCGTGCTTATAAATCGAAAGCAAGCTATAAGTAGTTTACTTTTTTTTTAGTAGCTAAGTAAAAACATTCTGTATTTATTTCTAAGTTGCACTAGTTTTGCTATAATTTTATTAAGTGCTTTATTTTTTATTTTTTTGCTTTTAAGTTGTTTGCTTATTTGCATTATGCTATTAATTAAGTATATGCACTTTTATATAGTTACTTTATAGTTTTTTTTCTTTTGTGTTTTTTTTGCTTTATAGTTTGCTTGCTTTAGTATTACTGCTTGTTTTATGCTACTTATAGTAGTTTTTTTAGTTTTAGCACTTATTTAGCTAAATATGCTGCTTTTTTTTCTTAGTTTTTTTTTAAACCTTTTTTTATTATATTGCTAGTATATTATAATTTACTTGCTTTAGTATTACTGCTAGCTTTTTGCTGCACTAGTTTTTTTATAACTAAGTTATAACTAAGTTATAAGCAAAGTTAATTGCTTATTATTTTTTAGTTTACTTTTTATATATTTATTTTTTAAGCTGCTTTTATGCTTTTTATAGTAAGCTTATTAAATAAGCATAGCTTATAAGTAGCTTATATATTAAGCAATATAAAATAGCAGTAAATAATAAATTACTTTATTTAGCTACTTATGCTAATTTTTTTTTTTTTTAACTATTAACTTTATTATTTTTATTATTACTACTATTATATGCTTAGCTTATGCTTGCTTTAGTATATTAAAGTGCTTAGTTTATAATATAATTAGTTATTAATGCGTTATAATTATATAAAAATTTATTTTATTATAGCTACTATGCTTTTTATAGTATATATTTATAATTAGTTTAGCTTAAATATATATATTAACTAATATTAAGCTTATATATTTAAAGTTATAAGTTATTTTACTGTAGTTTTTACTAATTATTTAATTTATAGTATTAAATAAAATAGCTAATAGCTTGCTATTATATAGTTTAAGCTTTTATAACTGCTTATTGTTATGTTTTTTTGCTATAACGCTAATTTTTAAAATAAAGGTAAATGCTTTAGTGCTTTACGCTAAAGTATTACTAATAGTTTTAAAATTTATATTTATTAAGCATGCTAAAATGCTTAAGCTATGCTACTACTATATTGCTTATATTACAGTAATATATTATATACTTTTTATTACTGTTTTTTTTATACTAATTATATAAAAACATTAATAATTTTTACGCTTATAATATTATTAGCAAGTTTATTAAGTGCTTATAATACAAAAAAAGCAAAGTAAGCACTAAAAGTAATAATTATAGTTTTATAAGTATTTTTAACTATATTAGTATTTATATATTTTTAGGCTTTACTTTATGCTTATTTTAACTATTAAAATTTTTTTAATCTTAAGTGCTACTAATAATTTTTTAGCTTAAAAAAATTAATAAAAAACTTTAATTATTTGTTAAAACTTATGTAACTATACGCTATTTTTATACTAATAAAGATATTTAAGCTATACTTATAGCTAATATATAACTTTAAGTTGCAATTAAAAAAGCAAAAAAAGCTATAGTAAGTAAAAAAGCTAAAAGTTTTACATAAATAAGCTAGTTAAAAAGTATTTATATAACCTTTAAAAGTTAGCATTATTATATATTTAATAGCTAAAAGTTTTAATAAAATTTTAATGTTTAATGCTTAATAAAGTTGCTTAATTGCTTTGCTTTTTTATAATATATACTTTTTAACTTTTATAGTTTTATGTTTATAATTTTGTATTGCTGTTTTTAGTACTTTATTATATTATGCTTTATTTTAAAGTTTATAAACATAAGCTTATAATAAGCAGCTTTTTTAAAACTATAAGTAATAAATAGCTTTATAATAGTTGCTTTAGCTTTTGCTTTATAGTTATAATAAACTTTTTTTAGCTTAAGAAAAAGCTAGTATTAATGCTTAGCTATTTTTACTTTATGTTTAAAGGCCTTTGTTTTTATGTTTTTATAGCTGCTTATAACTTAATTAGTTTTTTAGCTACGTTATAATAATTAAGCTTTTTTATATTTAAAATTTATTTAGCTATTTTATATGCTTTTTTTAGGTTATATAATAACTAGTAGCTTAATTAAAAATTTGTTTGCTTTTTTAGTGTATTATAAGTGCTATTATATTTAAAGCATTAGTTTAAAAAGTGCAGCAGTAATTTTTTAGCCTAACTGCATTAATACATTAATAATTTATAGCTAAGTACTTTTTAAAACGCAAAGTATTTCTTTAAGCTAATTTTTTTTATATATAGCTAAACTAATATAAAGCTTTTAATTTTATGTAAGCTTTTATACATGTTAAGCTGCTTATTATACAAAAGCTAATTAGCAATAGTTTGTTTAAACTTTATTTTTTTTTGTTTTTTAGTTTATTACTAAATATGCTATACATATATTAATTTTAAGTTTATTAGCAGCTTGTTTTTTTTATTGCTTTTATTGCTCTTTTAGTATATTTTATAGTTTAAAATTTTTAAAAGTTTGCTTTATGTTTTGTTAGCTTAAAGTATTTTTTCTTTGCTATTATTTAGCTATACTTTATAGCTTTAGATTTTTTTATTGCTAGTTAAGTTATATGCTGCTAAAGCTAGCTTTTTAAACTACTTTTAAATATAATTTGCTATACTTATATTTTTAACTTTTTTTGCGTATTTAATAGTTTTATAGTTTAACTATAAGTTTAAAAAAGAAATTAGTAATTTTATTTTAAGGTTAGTTATATAAATATTTTTATAAGCTTTAGTAATAACATATAAGCACTTGTTTTAAACCTGCTTAAGCGCTTTTAGTAGCTTTTATTTTAGCTGTTAATTTTGTTTTATTAATTTATGCTATACTATTAACTTATATTTAATTGTTGTTTATATTATTGCTATATATAAAAGTTTTGCTTAAATTATGCTTAGTTTTTATATAAATTAAGCTAAGCAGCTTACTAATAATGTTTGCTTTTTTAGCTTTTTATAAAGCATTTTATGTTGCTTTTTTTAGTTTAAGCAGTAATTTATTTATACGCTAAGTATTTTTGCTGCTATTTTAAGGCGTATTTTCTTTTGGCCTGCTTTTATTATATACTTAAAGGCCTTTTAGCCTAGCTTTATAAAGTAAACAAAATAATATTTGCTTAAGTTAAATTTAAATCTATATTTTTGGCTTTATTTTAAACAGACTTTATAAGCTTGTTTAAGCGCTTTGCAAGCTGTTTTTATGTTTTTTTTTGCACTTAGTAAGTTTGTATTATCTGCAAAAATAACACTTTAAAGCCTTTATATAAGCTATAGTTTATTATATAGTAAAGCAGTATATAAGCAAAAAAAAATTAGCAATAGTAAAAATCCCTATAAAATACTTGCTTTAATATATATTAAGTTTAACTTTTGTTTATTAAAAAGTAAAGTTATTATATAGTTTATTAAAAAGTTTTATATTTATTATACTGTTTACTTTAAAAAACTTATTCTTTTAAATATTTAATAAAGCCTTTTATGCACTATTAAATTAAACGTTTTTATTATGTTTAAAAAAAGCATTAAAATTGCTTTATTTATAGCTTATATATAACATACTGCAAAAATAATTAAGTATAGCGCTATTTTTATAAACTGTTATAATTTATTTTTTATTTATTTAAAAAAAAGCAATTTATATATTGCAGCAGTATAAGTTAGTTTTAAAGCTATTTTAGCTTTAATAAGCTTTTTTACTGTGTTTAATAAAGTAATAAACTGCTAAAAATTTAGTAAGCTTTTATTTAGTTTATTTTTTAAAATAATTATTATTTAAGCGTTTTAAAAGCATTTTAAGTAATAACTAATTTAAAAGCTAGCTAATGCTATATTAGCTATATGCTTAACAAAAAACTTATGCTTGTTTTTACTATTTTTAAGCAGCTATAAATTATATACTTTTAAAAATGCGTTTAGGATCCTACTTAATTTTAGTGCTTTTTAAGCTTTTATATAGCTTAAAATCGTTTGTATTTTGTAGTAGTTGATGCTATAATAAAGAAAAAAAAGAGTTAAAAAAGCTAGCAAAATAGCTATGTTTTTTAGGTTAGCATTTAGTTCTAAAAAAAACTTTTTAGCAAAAACCTTTGCTTTATTTTTAAAAGTGCTTATTATAGTTATATTTAAGCTATTATTATTGCAGAAGTTTAGCAGTACTAGCTTTTTTAATGCTTATAAGCTTTTTATTTATGCTTACTTTAAGGTTTTCTATATTATTTTAGCTTATTTTGCTTTTGTGCTTTTAGCTTTGCTTTTTTTTGTATTAAAGAAATTATATAGTTATTATTAAAAGTAGCTTTTAAATGCTTTAATTTAAGCTTTTTTTTATGCTTTGTTTGCTTTATATTTATTTTAATAAGTTTTTTTAGTTTAAACTTTTTGCTAATAAACATAAGCTTTTTTTTTTTTTTGTACTGCTTGCTTTACTTTTGCTATTTATTAGTTATATTATAGCTTGCTTTTTTTTTAGTTTAATACTGTTTTATTTGCAATTTTATTTAAGCTATTAAATAGCTTTTTTATAGCTAAGTTTAAATGTTTAAAGTTTTTAGCGTTTGCTAAATAAAAAGTTGCTAAAAAAAAGCATGCTTTAATTTTTATTTGTTTTATATTAGCTAGCTTTTAGTTTTAAGTTAAGTTTTTTAAAGGTTTATTTAGTTTATTAAAGCTTTTTATTTAGTACTTAAGCAGTTTATAGTTGCTTTTTATTATATTTAAGCTTAATATAAAAGCAGCTTTTAAGTTTATTAATATTTAAGTTAGGTTTATAATAATGTTTAGTTTTTTTTAGTTAAAAAAAATGCTTATGTTTTTTAAAGTAATAAGCTTAAAGTCTTAATTTTGTACTAGTAGCATAGCTTTTTTAGCTTTAGTATATAGCTTTAGTATATATATTTAATTTTAATAATATAAGTTAAAATCTTTAAGTAGTAAAGTTTTGTTAGTAAGCTGCTTTTGTTTTAGTTTTGTTAGTAATATAAGCTATTTTTAAGCTATATAAAAAAAGGAAAAAAGAAATAAATGCAATAAATATTAAGGTTTTTGTTTTTAAGGCCTAAAATAATTATGCATTAATTTTTTATAGCCTTTATTCTTTTTATTTTTATTATTAAATTTATTAATATAATTGCTTAAAGCTTGCTTTAGTTTTAATATTGCATAATGCTATATTTTAAGCTAGTTAAATATATAACATATAAAAAGTTATTAGTAACTATTAATAGCTTGCAAATTGCTAAAACATTATATTTATTCTTTTTAAAAAAGATTTCTTTTATAACTATATAACTTTTTTTAACGTTTTATTAAAGTACAAAATATTTATTTATTATATACTAGCAAAAGTTTTACTTTTATTATTACTTTTTTTTAATGCGTTCTTATTATAGTTTAGAAATAAAGTTAAGCTTTTTTTCTTTTATATTATTAAGTTTGTAGTTATAAACTTTTTTATTATAATATTGCTTATGTTTTCAAAAAAGTTAAACTAAAATTAGTTTAAAATTATAATGCGTTTAATTAAAAACTATTTTTTTTTTTAGTTATTATTTTAGTTTTTTAAGCCTAAAAGCCTACTTATTTTTTATAGCTAAGTTATTTCTATGTTTTTTGCTGTTTTAAAAGCTAGCTACTTTTAAAAGCTAAACAGTACTGCAATAAATTTGTTTTAAAAAGCTAATTTAGCTATTATGTTTATAGTATAATTAGCTGCTTTATATATATACGCATTTTTTGCTATGTTTTTTGCTTTTTAAGCATATAAACATATTACAGCTTATATAAAATGTTTATTGTTATATTATTTACACTTAGCTAAACTATTTATAGCTTATACTAAGCACATGTTTTTTTTATTATTAACGTGTTACAAAAACGCGTATTAATTGCAATATTTGTTTTTTTTGCAGTAAGCTACTTTATGCCCTTATTTATAACATTAATAGTATTTTAATACTATTACGTTTTTAAAGTATAATAAAGCTATATAATAGTTATAATTCTAAAAAACTCTATTATTATATAGTTTGTTTACATTTTAAATTAACTTTATGCTAATATATATTAGTTTTATGTTATGTTTGCATTATTAGAGTTTTTTTAGCAGTACAACCTTTGTAATCTTTATATTATTAGCTTGTTATAATTGTACTTTTAAAAGCTTTTTTTTTAGTTTAACGACTTTAGTAGCTAGCATGCTTATTACTACAAATTAAAATAGCTGCTAGTATACTATTAACTTATTTTTAAATATTATTGCAGTTTATTTTATATTATTTGCATACTAATTCTTTATTTTTTTTAAGCTAAAAATAACTTTTTAGTTATTATTAGTAAGCTTATAAGCTGCTTTAATAACATTTAAAAATAGCGCTTTATTTATTTTTTATATTATAATATGCTTAGTTTTACTATAAGCACTTAAAACTATTAATATAACTATAATAGTTTAATTATAAGTAGCTGTTATACTTACGTAGTATAAAAAAGCTGCTATAATATTAGCAAATTTTCTTAGGTTTAAGTTTTAGCTAATAATGTTTATATACGTTTATACTTATAAAGCGCTTTTTAAAATATTTTTAATAGTTTTTTTAATGCGTTTAAGTTAAACGTTTAAGTTTGTTTAAAAAGATATATAAACGCGTTTTATGCTAGCTTTAAGTAGCGCGCAAATTACTTTTTTAGTAATAGTAATCGTTTTTAACGCTTTGCTAAGCTTAAGAAATCTTTTTATATTTGCTTTAATAGCTTTTTATTTATTTTTATTTGCGTTTAGTTTAGTTCTAAATAGTTAGCATTATTTAGCAGGTTTATTTGCGTAGTATTAATATAGCCTAGTTAAAATAATATTTAAGCTAATTATTAGCTTAATAAAAAAGTTTGTATTAAGGCTTGCTGTACTACTAAATGTATATTAATACAGCATTATACCTAAGGACAACATAGCTCATAAAATTCAATTCTAAAGTCAAATACTTTTTTTACGTATGTTTAAGTGCTCTGTTAGCAATTGCAACAAAAAACAGAAAACAGAAAAAGCTCCTATTAACGTAAAGTATTATATATGTTTTACTTTTTTTGCTTTTTTTTTAGCCTTTTAAAATTATTATTTGCTAGTAATTCTTTATTGTACTTTAATAGTTTTAATTGTACTAGTAAATTTATAGCTAGCAATATATTTATATATATAAAAAAAGCATTTAAAAATAATGCAACTATAGTTAGTTTTGCTAAAAATAATAAAATAAAAGTTATAGCTACTATTAAGCATAAAGCTAACTAGTTTAACTATATATTAAGCATTTAATAAATATTTAACTATTGTTTTGTTTGCATTTTTAGTATTAATTTTAAGGTTAAATAAAGTATATTTTTAGTAGCATTTTTAATTTATGCTTTGTTTATAAAATGCTTAGCATGCTTATTAAAAGTATACTAATATATTATAAAAAGCTTAATATATAAAATATACCTATATTTTTTTTATTTATTTTATTTAAATATTTTTATAGCATTATAAATTAAAAAAAAACATAATATTTATATTAACTATTTTATTAAATATAATAGTAATATATTATTAAACTTTTTTTAGCATAAAATATTTTGCTATGTTATTAATAGTAAAGTTTAAGTATTAATATAAGTTTATAAAGTGTTTTGCGTAAAACTTTTAAAGCTTTTGCTATAAAAACTAAAAAATAATCCTTTTTTAAAGCATAAACTACTAGTATATTTTTAGCAGTAACTTTAATAGTTAGCTAAAATTATAATAACATAAATTATAGCATACTTTTTATTATATATTTTTTTGCTTTTTAATATTTTTATTATTTAGCTGCTATAAAAACTATAAAGTATACTTTTTAAAGCATTTTATATTTATAAATTTATATATGCTTAGCTAAACAGCTTATAGCTTATTTTTAAACTTTAGTTTAGCTTTAGTTTAGTTAGCAAGCTTAATTAGCTTAAATTATTTTAGTTTAAAGTTAATTATTAAATTATTTTTATTTTTAAGCTTATTAGTTGCAATTAATTAATAGTTTAATAATGTAAACTATATATAGCTAAACGTTAAGCTTTTTAATGTATTATTACTTATGTTTATTATAAAGCGCAAATTATTTTGATTGTTTTTTAGTAGCTTTTTTTTATGCTTTAGTTTAAAAAGCTTAACTTTTTGCGCTTTTAATAAATTAAAATACTAATAAAAAGCAAAAAAAAAATGCTATTTTTTATGTTATATTATTTTAAACAGCTTAGCTAAACTTTTGCAATAAGTTTAAAAAGTTTCTAAAAGTAATAAAGCTAAACTAAACAATATATATTATATTATAAATATTTATTTTTATTTTAAAGGCTATAATAGCAAGCATAATTTAATAAAAAAAGTTTAGCTTTATAAACTTATTATATAATTGCTATTAGTTATTAAAACGTATATTTATATTATATTTTTAAATAAAGCGCTTTATTTTAATTAAAGTAAACTTTAACTTTTAAAGCTATATTATTAAAAAATAGCGCATAACAATAAGCTTTTTTTTACTATTTATAAAAACAATAGTTTTAAGGATTAAGTATGCTATACTAGGGTTAATAATTTAGTACTTAGTATAAAGACTAAATTAGTAATTACTAAATTAATATTAGTATTAGTACTAATTTTAAAATATTAATTTAGTATTAACACTAAATTAGTAATACTAATTTAGTATTAGTAATTACTAATTTAGTATTAGTATTAATTTCGAAATATTAATTTAGTATTAGTATTTTTTTACTAATACTAATTTAGTATTAGTATTTTTTAGTAATACTAATTTAGTATTAATAAATACTAGTTAATATTTAGTAATTATTAAGTACTAAAGACTTTTTTTTATAAAAATATTTTAAATAAAAAAGTTAATTTATATTTTAAATATAATGAAAGTTTACTTGTAGTACACTAAAAAAGCAAACAAATTTTTAACTAGGCTATTAGTTATTGCGCGACTTAAAAAAAGCATGTGAAATAGCTAAATAAGTTTTAAATACAAGGAGGCTTAGCTATTATAATATAGCTAAAGAACTAATTAAGTTATAAGCAGCTATAAAAACATAAAAACAGAGGCCTTTAAATATAAAGCAAAAGTAGCTAAGCATTAATACTGGCTTTTTTTTGAGCTAAAAAAGGTTTATTATAACTACGGAGCAAAAGCTAAAGTATTTGTTATAAAGCTATTTACTATTTATAGTTTTAAAAAGGCTGCTTATTACAGGTTTACGTTTATAAATTTTAAAATAAAGTATAACATAATAAAGTACTAAAAATAGCAATATAAAATTACAAACATAAAACTACAGGAATTAAAAAGCATATATTATAAAAAAGCAAAGCAATTAAGCAACTTTATTAAGTATTAAATACTGAAATTTTACTAAAACTTTTAGTTATTAAATATATAATAATATTAACTTTTAAAAGTTATATAAACACTTTTTAACTAGCTTATTTATGTAAAACTTTTAGCTTTTTTATTTGCTGTAGCTTTTTTTGCTTTTTTAATTGCAACTTAAAGTTGTATACTAGCTATAAGCGTAGCTTAAATATTTTCATTAGTACAAAAATAGCGCGTAGCTATATAAGCTTTAATAAATAATTAAAGTTTTTTATTAATTTTTTTAAGCTAAAAAATTATTAGTAGCACTTAAAATTAAAAGAACTTTAATAGTTAAAATAAGTATAAAATAAAGCTTAAAAACATATAAATATTAATATAGTTAAAAGTACTTATAGAACTATAACTGTTACTTTTAATGCTTACTTTGCTTTTTTTGCATTATAAGTATTTAGCAAACTTGCTAGTAATATTACAAGCGTAAAAATTATTAATGTTTTTATATAGTTAGCATAAAAAAAATAGCAATAAAAAGTGCATAATATATTACTATAATATAAGCAATATAATAGTAATATAGCTTAGGCATTTTAGCGTGCTTAATAAATATAAATTTTAAAGCTATTAGTAATACTTTAGCACAAAGCACTAAAGCACTTATTTTTATTTTAAGAATTAGCGTTATAATAAAAAAACATAACAACAAGTAGTTATAAAAGCTTAAACTATATAGTAGTAAGCTATTAGCTATTTTATTTAGTACTATAAATTAAATAATTAATAAAAACTGCAGCAAAATAACTTATAACTTTAAATATATAAGCTTAATACTAATTAGTATATATATTTAAGCTAAGCTAGTTATAAATATATATTATAAAAAGTATAATAGCTATAATAAAGTAGATTTTTATATAACTATAATATATTAATAATTAATTATATTATAAACTAAGCACTTTAATATATTAAAGCAAGCGTAAGTTAAGCATGTAGTAATAATAATAATAAAAGTAGTAAAGTTAATAATTAAAAAAAGAAAAAATTAGCATAAGTAGCTAAGTAAAATAATTTATTACTTACTGTTATTTTATATTGCTTAATACATAAACTATTTATAAGCTATGCTTATTTAGTAAGCTTATTATAAAAAATATAAAAGCAGCTTAAAAAATAAATATGCAAAAAGTAAACTAAAAAATAACAAGCAATTAATTTTGTTTATAACTTAGTTATAACTTAGTTATAAAAAAACTAATGTAATAAAAAGCTAGCAATAATATTAAAGCAAGCAAACTACAATGTACTAGCAATATAATAAAAAAAAGTTTAAAAAAAAACTAAAAAAAAAAAATAGTACATTTAGCTAAATAAGTGCTAAAATTAAAAAAACTGCTATAAGTAGCACAAAGCAAGCAATAATACTAAAGCAAGCAAACTATAAAGCAAAAAAAATATAAAGAAAAAAAAACTATAAAGTAACTATGTAAAAGTGCATATATTTAATTAATAGCATAATGCAAGTAAGCAAACAACTTAAAAGCAAAGAAGTAAAAAATAAAGCACTTAATAAAATTATAGTAAAACTAGTGTAACTTAGAAATAAATATAAGATATTTTTACTTAGCTACTAAGAAAAAAGTAAGCTGCTTACGGCTTGTTTTCGACTTATAAGCACAGTTTTTACCTATATATATAAAAAATAAAAACTAGCATAGCTAGTAAGCTATTAGCCCAAGTAATACAATATATATAATAAAAGTTTTTATAATAAAATTAACTGTTTATTAACTTATTTTATATAATTATTAAAATAATATAATATTTTTTTTATAGTTAAAAAGTATTTTTTTAATAGTTTATTATATTATTAAAATT
>MU400987.1:0-16123 GCA_022578965.1 Xylaria sp. FL1777 | reverse complement strand
ATACTTAAAATAAAAAATAAAAAATAACTAATTAATAAAGAAAAAAAACTAGTATAGCAAATAATAGTTAATTATTAATTATTAAACGTAATTATAATTATAAATAAATATTTCCTTATTTTACTAGTAACTATAAAAAAAAATATTAGCTAAGTAAAATAATTTATAGTAATTAATATTTCAAATAAATATTATGCTATTAAAATAGCTAAAAAAAAAAAATAAAAAACTGCTATATAAACAATATATAAACTATATAAGTATATAATTATGCTATAAGAACTATAAAATATATTAGCTAGCTTTTAATACATAATAATAACAATTTTATAAAAGTTTTTAAACAAATTTATGTTTATTTATTTAAACAATATTTTTATTTATTTTAGAACGCTAAAAAAACATAAGAAACATATAACTTAAGTATTAAAAACACTTAAATAAGCAAAATTACAACTTAATACAAAAAAGTATATATAACATATATAAAAAATCAACTTTTTAGGATTTATAATTACCTTAGAACAAATATAAATTTAATAGTTAAAAATTAATACAATATAAAACTAGAAAATATTTAATTTAGCTACTATTATAGATATATAATAAGCATTAAGATTTTTGAACTATGTTTAAATGTTAATTTAAAACTTTAAAAAAATAGCATTTTATTTTATAAAGTATACAAAGAAAAAATATAAAGAAAAGTTCTTTTTAATTTTAAAAAAAGCTTAAAAAGCTTTTAAAAAACTAAAACTAAAAGTTATTTCTGACTTTATAGTTAAGTTACTTAATTTATAGAAAAAGAAAAAGCTAAAAATAAATGCTTTAAACGGTATAATTGCAGAAGTTTTAAAACAACTAAAAAATAATAAAAAATAGCACTTAGTGGCTTATTATTTTAAAGCACTACAAAATGCAGCATTATAATACTTTATATATAACAAAGAACTATTTGCAATTATTATAGCACTTAAAAAATAAAAACTGTTTTTTATAAAAACTATAAAGCTAATTAAAATCTATTTAAATTACTAAAACTTAACAAAATTTATAACTATATAAAAAATTATTAAACAATATAAGAATTAAATAGTTTTTTTTTTCAAATTTAACTTTAAGATATGTTATATTAAAAAAAAAAAACATTTAAGCAAACATACTTAGTTAATAAAGTTAAAAAAGATTTAAAGTTTTAAAAAAAAACATTTAAGTATTATATTTCTAAAAAAATAAAAGCTTAAAAGTTAAAGTTATACTTAAGGATTTTATGAATATATAATTATAATAAGCTTATAACTTAAAAAAGTTAGCATAGCTATAAAAATATAAAAGATTAAAAAATAACAAGCTAATATATAAACATAAGGTTTATTTACTGGAATTTTTACGAAACAAGTTTATTAAGAAATTCTATAAATATTTATTATATAAATACTAAAAAGCAACAAAAACAGTTCAACAATTATAAAAAAAGTATAATTTTTTAAAACTATAAAACATAGTTAAATCTATTATAAAAAAATGCAATATTTGCAACAAAGCTAAAGTAGCTTAATATAAACCTTATAAATTGCTATAACTTATATAAATACTTAAACAAGCATAGCATATTATTGCTTAAGATTTTATTACAGTATTACTTTTATTAATTGATCTAGTTATAAAAGTATAATATAATAAAATATAGGTTATTATTAATAAACTTACTAAGTATGCTTATTTTTTACTGTTTAAAAAAAACGTAATAGCTAAATAACTTGCATATGCTTTTATACGTTAATATTTAAATAAACATAAGCTACTAAAAAAAATTGTTTTAAACTAAAATAAATTGTTTACTTTTAAGTTTAAAACTAGTTTTTTTAAACTTATTAGTATTAAACTAAAGTTTTTAACTGCTTATTACTTATAAACTAACAAACAAACAAAAAAACTAAACTAAATACTAAAGCAATACTTACGAAGTTATATTAACTACTAATAAAACAATTAAGTAAAACTATTACTAATAGTATAAATTTTATATAATATATTAACAAACAAAAATATAAATATATCTTTGCATAAAGCTATTTATAAACAATAAGCAATTATTAAAAGACAAAAAAAAACATTAATAAAAGCACTTGCTATTTTAACTATAGTATTTTAAGCAAAAACTATTGCAACAGAAATTAAAACGCTATAAGTTAAACTGCAGTTATATTTTTAGTTTTTATAATAACGGATATTAGTATACTATAACAAGAAATAAATTAAAGAACTAGCTTTTAAAAAAGAAAACAAGGTTTATTTGCTATAATAAAAATAAAACGTAAATACTAATGTTTTTTAAATTAAAACAAAACAACTAAGCAATAAATTAAAGTTTAAAAAACTTGGTTTTTTTAAAATTAAAGAAGTTATTTTACTTACTAACTATAAACTGTTATTACTAAAAAATATGCAAATATACTTTGTTTTTTACATTTTTTTACTAAAACTAACACTTATTAAAACATTTATTAAAACATAACTAAAGATAAAAATAAATTAAAACGTTTATAAAGTTAAAAATATACTAAATTTTTGTTAAAACAATAATAATGTTAAATATTTTATTAAATAAAACAAATACTTATATACTAATAATATTTAAGAACTTAAAAAACACTTAGAAACTACTATAGCAATTATAAGTTAGTTTTACTGCTAACATTTTAACTGCTTAAAACTAAAGAGAAAAAGTTAACTTTAAAAGAAACGCTTAAAAAGTTCTAATTAAACTTAGATAAAGCAGCTTATGTTGCTTTAGCTTGCTTTTTTTGTTGTTTTTGCTTTTTTGCTAGCGCTTTTTGTTTTTTTTTAATGCGCTTTATTTTGTTTAACTTATTTAAGGACTAAAGCTTCTGCTAAACTATTTTAATGCTTTTTGCTTTTAGAAAACATTTTTGTATGTAAAGCTAAGCTAGTTTGCTTAAAACGGAGTTAAAGCTATTTTAAGCTTGTTTTAGTTCTTTTTAAACTAAAAATAGCTATTGCTTTGCTTGCTTTTCTTTTTCTTTAAAACAACAGTGCTTGAAAACTATATTGTTAATTAAATTAATTAGAACTTTTAATTTGTTATAAGAGCAGCTAGCACATATACATTTAAAGCAACAAAACATATTATTTGTTATTTTATATATTAATAATTAATCAAAGTAACAAAAATAAAGCATAACTTTATAACTAGTAGAGTTAATAAAAGAAGCAAAAGCAAGTTTTTGCTTTGTTTTTAATAAGCAGTTAGTTTTTTTAATATGCTTTAATATTTTAATATATAAAGAAAAAAAAGAAAAATACTTACAGGAAATTGTTAAAACAACAATTCTAGAAAAAAGGAAATAATATTACAAAATTAGCACTAAGGTAGCTTTTAAAGCAACTTAATGCTTTTATATATACTTCGGAAGTTTTATGCTAACTAAAGCTAAGTTATATAATAACTTACTTAGCTTACTAGGCTTACAGTAATTTAAGGCTTACTAAGCTTATAGTAATTTAAAGCTTACTAAGCTTATAGTAATTTAGTGTTTACTAAACTTACAATAATCCAAGGAAAGTTTTTACTTTTTTTATTTCTTTTTTGTTTATATAGTTAAGCACTTTTTATATTTAGTTATTTATTTAGTTTTAGTTCTTTAGCTATTAATTTCTTATAATTGTTAAGCATTAATACACTTATTACTTTTAATTCTTTAAGACTTCTATTAATGCATAGTAATAAAAGTACCTTAAAAACCTCTTTAACGGACTATTACTAAGGATCTTATTATTACTTGCAAATTAAGACCCCAAAGGTAAACCTGTTATATTAATATATAACAGGTCTATTACAATAAACTATATAAATATATAGTTATGCTATAAAAACTATAAAACGCATTAGCTAGCTTTTAATATATAATAATAACAATTTTATAAAAATTTTTAAATAAATTTATGTTTATTTATTTAAACAATATTCTAATTTATTTTAAAACATTAAAAAAATATAAAAAACATATAACTTAAGTATTAAAAACACTTAAATAAGCAAAATTACAATTTAATATAAAAAAGTATATATAGTATACATAAAAAATCAACTTTTTAAAATTTATAATTATTTTAAAACAAATATAGATTTAATAGTTAAAAATTAATATAGTACAAAACTAGAAAATACTTAATTTAGCTACTATTATAAACATATAACAAGCATTAAAATTTTTAAACTATGTTTAAATGTTAATTTAAAACTTTAGAAAAATAGCATTTTATTTTATAAAGTATACAAAAAAAAAATACAAAAAAAAGTCCTTCTTAATTTTAAAAAAAGCCTAAAAAGCTTTTAAAAAACTAAAACTAAAAGTTATTTTTAACTTTATAATTAAGCTACTTAATCTATAAAAAAAAAAAAAGTTAAAAATAAATGCTTTAAATAATATAATTGCAAAAGTTTTAAAACAACTAAAAAACAATAAAAAATAACACTTAATAGCTTATTACTTTAAAGCACTACAAAACGTAGCATTATAATACCTTATATATAACAAAGAACTGTTTGCAATTATTATAGCACTTAAAAAGTAAAAACTATTCTTTATAAAAACTACAAAACTAATTAAAATTTATTTAAATTATTAAAACTTAATAAAGTTTATAACTATATAAGAAATTATTAAACAATATAAAAATTAAATAGTTTTTTTTTTTAAATTTAACTTTAAAATATGCTACATTAAAAGAAAAAAAAACATTTAAGCAAACATACTTAATTAACAAAATTAAAAAAGATTTAAAGTTTTAAAAAAAAACATTTAAGTATTATATTCCTAAAAAAATAAAAGCTTAAAAGTTAAAATTATACTTAAAAACTTTACAAATATATAGCTATAATAAGCTTATAACTTAAAAAAGTTAGCATAGCTATAAAAGCATAAAAAATTAAAAAATAATAAACTAATATATAAACGCAAGGTTTACTTACTAAAATTTTTATAAAACAAGTTTATTAAAAAGTTCTATAAATATTTATTATATAAATATTAAAAAGCAACAAAAATAGTTTAACAACTATAAAAAAAATACGATTTTTTAAAACTATAAAACATAATTAAGTTTATTATAAAGAAATGTAATATTTATAACAAAGCTAAAGCAGCTTAACATAAGCTTTATAAACTATTATAACTTATATATATATTTAAACAAGCATAACATACTATTGCTTAAGATTTTATTATAGTATTACTTTTATTAACCGATTTAATTATAAAAGTATAATATAATAAAATATAAGTTATTATTAATAAACTTACTAAGTATGCTTACTTTTTATTGTTTAAAAGAAATATAATAGCTAAACAATTTATATACGCTTTTATATACTAATATTTAAATAAGCATAAGCTATTAAAAAAAATTGTTTTAAACTAAAATAAGCTATTTATTTTTAAGTTTAAAACTAGTTTTTTTAAACTTATTAGTATTAAACTAAAGTTTTTAACTATTTACTACTTATAAACTAACAAACAAACAAAAAAACTAAACTAAATACTAAAGCAATACTTATAAAATTACGTTAATTATTAATAAAACAATTAAATAAAACTATTATTAATAATATAGATTTTATATAATATATTAACAAACAAAAATATAAATATATCTTTATATAAAGCTATTTATAAACAATAAGCAACTATTAAAAAACAAAAAAAAACATTAATAAAAGCATTTGCTATTTTAATTATAGCACTTTAAGCAAAAACTATTGCAACAGAAATTAAAACGCTATAAGCTAAACTATAACTATGTTTTTAGTTTTTATAACAATAAATATTAATATATTATAACAAAAAATAAACTAAAAAACCAGCCTTTAAAAAAGGAAACAAAGTTTATTTATTATAATAAAAACAAAATATAAATACTAGTATTTTTTAAATTAAAACAAAACAACTAAGCAATAAATTAAAATTTAAAAAACTTAGCTTTTTTAAAATTAAAGAAATTATTTTATTTATTAATTATAAACTATTATTACTAAAAAACATGCAAATTTACCTTATTTTTTACATTTTTTTATTAGAACTAGCACTTATTAAAATATTTATTAAAATATAACTAAAAATAAAAACGAATTAAAACATTTATAAAGTTAAAAATATATTAAATTTCCGTTAAAACAACAATAACGTTAAGTATTTTATTAAATAAAAAAAATATTTATACGTTAATAATACTTAAAAACTTAAAAAACACTTAAAAACTGCTAAAATAATTATAAACTAGTTTTATTATTAATACTTTAACTAGCTAAAGCTAAAAAAGAAAAATTAACTTTAAATAAAGCATTTAGCACGTTTTAATTAAACTTTAAAAAAATAATTAGTAATAGCTATGCTGCTTTAACGCGCTATTTTTGTTTTTTAGCTATATAATGCTTTTTTGCTTTAATTTGCTTAAGCTTTTTTAAACTACTTAAATTATAAGCTATAGTAATAGTTATTTTTTTTTACTATAATTTCTTTTATTACTTAAAACAGCAGATTTTTATACTTATTTTTTTATGCTTTTTTATTAGCGTATTTAATTTATTCTTTAGCTTTTTGTGCTAAAAAGTAAGCTGTTATATTTGCTTTAAAAACAAATCTTTAGCATTACAATTTGCTTGTTTAGTTACAATATATTTAATACATTAATTAGAATCAAATTTTAACATTAAACATTTTGTGCTACAACAATTGCAGTAAAAACATAAAGCTATTTTAATTAATTTTAGTTTAATAAAAAAAAACAAAGCAAAGTTTTATTAAGCCTTTTGTTTAAAACGCAACAAACGAAGTTTTTTAAAAACTTTACTAAACATAATAAGCACAAAAAACAAAAAAAAAAAAATAAAAAAAGAAAACTTACAAAAAAGAAAACACAGAATTATTAAAACAATAATTACAAAAAAAAAAAAATAATATTACAAAATAAGCTAACTAAGCTAGTTAAAAAGCCATATATAAAAAAAACATACATAAAAAAAGTCCTATTTGCTAAAAAAATATATATTTAAACTACTATAAAAGTTTAATATATAAACTTAATAAACTTAAGCGTTAAATCTATTAAGCCTTAAATTTAACAAACTTAAGCATTAAGTTTATTAAGCTTTAAACTTAAAGCAATATAATAATAAGTTTATTAAAAAAAGCAACGTTTATAAATTACTACTACTGTTTTTTTTATTTATATAATTATATACTTTTTATATTTTATTACTTATTTAGTTTTTAGCTTTTTAGCTATTAATTTCTTTTTATAACTATTAAGCACTAATATATTTATTACTTTTAATCTTTTAAAACCCTTATTAATGCACAGTAATAAAAGTATTTCAAAGACCTTCTTAACAAACCACCGCTAAAAATCCTATTATTACCTGCAAATCAAAACCCCAAAAGCAAACCTGTTATATTAATATATAACAGGTCTGTTACAATAGCATAGCTAGAAAACTATTTATTAAAAACCTTTAAAAAGCTAAAAGTAAAAAATTTACGCTAAAAAACTAATGCTTTACAAAAAAAAAAGCATAATTGCTTTTATATAAGCAAAAAAAAACAAAAAACAGGCTTAAAAAAAAATAAAAGCTGCTAAAACTTTTAAAAGCTATAATATAAGCAAGTTTAATGCTTTTTTATACTAAATAAGTTTAAGTTTATGCGTTAATATATAAAGCCTTTAATAATTAAAAATATATTTTGTTTTTTAAGCTAATACAGTTTTTTATTAAAAAATAAAAAGCAAGGTTTTTTAAATATAAGCTAGCTATTATTTAAAGATTTTATACAAAATATAATTATTGCTTTTTTATAGCATTTATTATTAAATAAAAAGGCCTTAAGAAAAAAAAAAAATATGCTATTTTTACAAGTAAAAAGCTATAAAAAAATAAAGCTTGCTTAATAAAACTTGCATAAAGCAAAACAAACTAAATTAAAAAATAAAAAAACTAAATGCTATAAAATATACAAAAAAATAAAAGCATATAAAAAATAAAAATATAAAAGCATTTAAAAGAAAACTTAAAAAGCTATAAAAAATAAGCTAGTAGTTCTTATAAATATAAATAAAAAAAATCGTTAGGTTTTTTAAAAAAAAAGTCCAAAAAAATAGCATAAAAAAACTTAAATATATAAAATACTTAAAAATCTTAAACATTTTATATTTTTTTTTTTTAAACTTATATTTTTATTTAGTTTATTTTTATTATTTTTTGCAGCTTATTTTTTTTGTTACTTTTATATAAACTTTATTTTAATTTATTATATAGCTTAAAAGTTTAAAAATTATAGCTTAATTAAGTAATTTAGCTATAAAAAATTATTAGATTTTTTTATTTTAATATATAAAAAACATTAAAACTATTTATAAACAAAAAAAATAAAAATAACTAGTTTATTATTTTTAAAAAGTATTAAAGCAACTTTATTTAGCTTAAGTTATTTTAATAATAAGCATAATATTAAAATTAAGCTATTATTTATGCTTTTTAATTTAAAGTTAAATTAATATTTACTATTTAATAAGTTAAAAATAAGCAAATAGCTAAACAATTTAAATGCTTTTTTTTGCGTAAAACGTTTTAAAAATATTAATAAAATTAAACAAGTTTTTATTTATTATAATACTTTTTAAACAAAAAAAATAGTAAAAATAATATTAAAAAATTGCTTATTTTAAATAAAAACTTGCAAACTACTTAAACAAAAGTTTAAGCTTTAAAACTTTAAGCAAAATAAGTTTATTATTATTATATTATAAGATTTTAAAGCTTGCTTAAAAGCTATATATTTTATTAATTTTAAAATTTACTTTTTTTAGCATTAAATATATATTAAAAATATTAAAGCTTAAAAAAATTACTATTTTAATTTTTAATTTATTTAAAGTTTACTTAAAAAGCTAAATTAAAATATTATTAATAAAATAATAAAGTTTTTTAAAAAGTTATATAATAACTTAAACAAAATGTTTTATAAAAACTTTTATAAAATATTAAATAATTAAATTAATAAAGAATTTAAGCTAAATTTTTACTTTAAAAAAACAAAAAAAACATATAAAGCATAAAAAAAAATTAATTATTTATATAATTATAATTTTAATAAACCTTTATATATTATTATTAATGCTATTAAGCTAGCTATTAATATAACTATACTAATTACTAAAATAGTTATTATTAAAAAGCAGCAAATAAAATTAGCTTAATATTTTGTTTATAACTAAAATATAAATAATATTATTAAATAAATATAGCAATTAAAGTTAAAACAAAAAAACGTAGCAATTATAAAAAAAAAACTAAAAAAAATACTAAAAAAACTGCAAAATTAATATATTTAGCTAATTAATTAAAAACTATAAGCATTATAGTATTATAAAATTAATATAAACTTATTAAAAAAGCAAATGTTTAATATTAATGTTATAACTTTTAAATATTTATAAAAAAGTAAATATAACTTTAAAAAACAAAAACAAAACAAACAATTATTTAATCTTTTATAATAAATAAAATTAAATAATCTTTATTTAGCAAAAAGAACTATTTATTAAAAATATAGCATAAATAATTATTATATTTATAAATATAGCTTTGCTTATAAATTAAAAAAAGAAAACATTATATATTAAAACTTTAAATAGTGCTTAAAAGAACTAAAATCTTTTGCAAGCTTTAAATGTATAAAGGTTTCTTTTAAAATTATAAAAATTAGCAAAAATAAAAAAAAAATTCTAAATGCTGCAATAAAATAAATATATAACTTTGTTTTAAGCAATAATAAGCTGCTTAAATAAAAAGCTTATTATTAATTGCAGAAAAAAAACTTTGTTTTAAATAATAAAGATTTAAATGTTAAAATAAAAAGCAAACAAAAAAGTTAAAAAAAAAAAAAACTTTATTAGCTAAATAATAAGTAGCTAAACTAATTTTTAAATAAAAAGTTTAATAATTAAACTAGTATGCTTTATAAAATAAAACTAGTAAAGGCTTATAATATTAAAAAAAACAACTTAATAAATAGCAAGCTAAATAATAGCTTTATTACAATTAATTAAAACTTTATATAAAATATTTCTTATAACGCAAATAATATTAAGGTTTTATAAAGCTATATACTAAGCAAAAAAATTAACGTAAATATGTTTTAAGCTAATTGTTATAAGCTTTTATTTAAAAAAGCTGCTTTTTATTAAACAAAAAGTAAAAAAAAACCTAAAAAACAAAAAAAAAAGCCTTTTATAAGTTAAATAATTAAAAAGATTTATTTAAATAACAATAAGTTTTTTATTTAATTTAATATTAAAAATATATAAATAAATAATAATTTTTATAAGTAAAATATTTTACTAAAACTAAAGAACTTTAATTATTAAAAGCTTTAAAGAATTTAAAAAGCAGGACTTATAAAAAAAAGCTTGGAATTTAAAAAAATGTAAGCTAAAAAGTTTAAAAACTTTTTAAACAAAAAAACAAATGTTATTTTTAAAAACTTTATATTAAAAGTTTTAAGGTATTTTAGTGTTTTTATTTAAACAATTGCTTAAATAAAAGTTAAGTTATATTTTAAAACAGCAAAAGTACTTAAATTAATGCTAAAAATAATACTACTACTTTTAAATAACTTTAATAAAAGTTTAAGTTAGCAAATTAAACTAAATATGTTATAACTTATTTTAAAGAAAAAAAGCAACAAATTAAAATATAAGGCTTAATTAAAAACTTTATTACAAAAGATTTTAACTTAAATAAACATAAAGAATGCTTTTTTTTATAAAAGCATAAACTTTTTAAAAAAAAATATAAGATTTTAATAGCTAGCAGTTAAAAAAGCATAAAAGAGTTTTTAGTTAATGTTATAATTAATTAGTGAAATAAAGCAGTATAATTACGCAAAATTTACTATAATACTTTAATTATAAGAAAATAAGTCATAACTTATATATTTAAGTAATTAAGCTATATATAAATTAAGAAATTAAACAATTAATTAAAGAGCTATTTAATAATATAAATAAAGTAATTATAGCTAATTTTCATTTTATTATGCGTAATAGTTAAATTTATATTTTGAAATTTAATGTAATATTTATACTTTTATTTTTATTATATAACTTAGCTTAAATTTACTTTAATTAGCTAATTAGCTTATTTAGCTACTTTACTTTATTTTAATTTTTTTTTATTAAAATATAGCTGTTTTTAGTTTATTTTAATATTTATAATTATAAAGTTTTTTATTTTTATTAATGTTTTTTAAACAGAATTAATATTATTTTTTTTTGTTTATTTAGTTTTATAAGTTTTTTTTTATTTTTTTTATTATATTTAAAAGTAGCTTAAGCTTTAATGTTTATAAAAGCATTATAGTTTTATTAAAACTAGTTTTAGCTTTTTTATGTATTTAAATATATAAGCAAAAGCTTTTAAAAATGCTTAGCGTTTTTTTTATAAAAGTGCTTATAAAAAGTTTATACTTTTTTTTTTTTAAACTATTAAGCTTAGTTAAATTTTATACTTAGCTTATTATACTTAAAAAAAAAAATATTTATAAAGATATTTATAGCAAAATAACTTTGTATTATTAAAACGTTTTTATATTGCTTATAATAAAATTTCTTTAATATAACTATTAGTTTTTTTTGCTAGAAATTTTTTTTGCGTTTTAAAGTAAAAAGTACTAAAAAAGTAAAACAATTAACTTTTAGTTTTTTTTTTAGCGTTTTTTTTTTATTTTATATATTTTTAATGCTTAATAGTAAAAAAGCTAACTTATTAAATTTAAAAAAAGTTGCTTTTAGTTTTTTTAAAAAATAATAAAGCTTAATGTTTATTAAAAGCAATAAATATAAATCTTTTTATAATTTAAAGCTAAAGTACTTTTTAAGGTTTACTTTTAAAAATTAAATAAACTATTTATAACTTTTTTAATTATTAATACTTTTTTTTAAATATTAGCTTGTTAAGTTATAAAATATGTAATATAAATATAAAGCTTTAATAAACTTACATATATAATTATTATACTAGTAAAAGCAAAAAAATATAAAATAGCTTAATATAATCTTTATATTAAAGTGCTTTATTATTTAATATTTTTGTAATTTTTAAAAAATTTGTTTGTTATTTTTATTAGTAATATATTTAAAGTTTAAAATATATGCTATTTTTAAAACAATATTAATAAAAATAATAATTTAATAATTATTTAAGCAATATTTTATTATAAAATATTTTATTTAAAAAGTTATAGCAATTATTATAGCTTATTTTATGTTTTATTAGTTTATAAAAAGATTTTTTATAAATTAGCTATACTTAAGTTTAATATTTATTTTTAAAGCTTTAGCTTTTTTATTTATATATAACTAAAGTAATATATTTAGTAAAGCTTTTATTTTATATTTATTTAGCTATTTTTTAGTGTTTAGCTTTATAAAAATATTTATAATATAAATAGCTTTAATTTTTTATTTTGTAATGTTTATTTTATAAAAGTTTTTATAGCAGCTATAAATAGCAAGCCTTTTTTAATAATTTAAATATTTTTATTTATATTAATAAGTTCTTTTAATAGTTATTTGTTGTTTTAAAAAAAAAATCTTTAATTATTGCTTTTTATTATTTTTATATATTATTTTTAAAACTTTACTTAATAAAAAATAATAAGCTAGCTTTTGTTTATTATAAAGCTTTAGTTTATTAAAATGTTTTATATTATTATTTTTTTAATAATTGTTTAAAGCTTTTTTTAATAGCAGTTTTTTTAAAAATTTTATAAATAATAATTGCTAAATATTTAGTTTTTGTACTACAGGTTTTTATTTTTTATATAGTTTTAGCTTTATTACTAAAACTATTAGATTTTTTATAAATATAACATTAAACTTATTAAAGCAAAAATTATTATTTTTGCAGTATTTTTTAATTTTAAATAAGTATTATATTAATATTATAAAACTTTTTATAGCTATAAATTTTAATATTTAGTTTATAGCTTATAAAAATGCTTTTAAATATTTAGTTTTTAGTTTAAGTATATAAAATAGCGTTTTATTTGCGTTTATTAAGTAGTTTTATGTAGTAAAGTATGCTATAAAAGCTTTTTTTTAAAAATTAAGCGCTTTTTTATTAAGCAATAAGTTAAAAATATAAAAAACTTTTATTAAGATTATATATAATATAAACTATTAATATTTTAATGCTTTTTTATTATAATATTTTTTATATATTAAATATATTGCTTTTTTTTATATTTGTTAAACTAAGTTTAAAAATAAGTTTTAGCAAGTTTTATTATTTTTAAAAAACATATAACTAAAGTGCTTTTTTAGTACTACTTTTTTTTTTTTTTTTAGGTTTTTAAAAAACAAACTTTTTATAAAAGTTACTTTTTTTTATATAAAATAAGATTTTAAAACAAACTTTAAAAAAACATTAACTAAAAAAAATAATATATTTTTTAATTAAACATTTTTTATATTTAGTTTTTTAATTTATAAAAAAAGCTAGCAAGCTAAATATTTTTTATACTTTAAATTTTTAATAATTATTAGTTTTTTTTTAAAGCTGTTTTTAAAAAGCTTTTAGTTTTTAAAAAAAAGCTTTTTATAATTAGCAATTAGATTTATATATATATGCTTATTTTTTTTTTTTTTTGCTTTTTTTTTAAAGTTTGCTATTTTTTATGCTAATTGTTTGTATGCTTTAGTATTAAGTGTTAGCTTTTTAAAACTTTTAAGAAAAAATGCTTTTATTTTTAATTAATTTGCAGTACTAATAACTTTTTTAAAAATAAAAAATATAATAATTAAAAGCATATATATATAATAAAAGCAATTTTTAATAATATTTAAGCATATATATATTTTTGCTATATTTTATAATTAAGTAAAAAATGCAAGCAAATTAAAAATTTTAATATAAGCTAAAAATATAAAAGCAAATAATATAAAAAGTATAAAATATAAATATTAATATTAGTATTATTTACTATATATAATTTAATATTTTTAATTGTTAATTTAAGTTATTATTTTTTAGTAATTATAAAATTTTCTAAATATAAATGCTAAAAGCATTTATATTAAATGCAAAAAATTAAAACTTATTAAATAAATAAAATAGCAAAGTTAAGTATATGTTACGAAATGGGCTAACTAGGCCGATTAAAAGGCCATGTGTAAAGAAAGCATGCGTGGAGAGAGTTTTATTTGCTAAAGGAATATGTATTTAAACCACTATAAGGGTTTAATGCATGGACTTAATAAACTTAAGCGTTAAGTTTATTAAGCTTTAGACTTAATAAACTTAAGCGTTAAGTTTATTAAGCTTTAAACTTAAAACGATATAGCGTTAAGTTTATTAAAAAAAGCAATGTTTATAAATTATTACTATTATTTTCTTTGTTTATATAATTATGCACTTTTTATATTTAGTTACTTATTTAGTTTTAGCTTTTTAGCTATTAATTTCTTTTTATAACTGCTAAGCACTAATATATTTATTACTTTTAATTTTTTAAGATCTTTATTAATGCATAGTAATAAAAGTACTTTAAAAACTTCCCTAATGAACTACTGCTAAAGATTTTATTATTACTTACAAATTAAGACCTTAAAAGCAAACCTGTTATATTAATATATAATAGGTCTGTTATAATATAAATAAAAAGTTTAATAAAGCAAATATAATAAAAAAAAAGCTAAGTTATATATTTTTAAATTAGTATACTTTTTTTTTATAAATTTATTATATTATTTTTAATTTATTAATTAATTATTTTATTGCTAAAATAAATTATTAATTGCTAAATGCTTTTATAATAATTATTTTTTATATATTTATGCTAATATTAGTTAAAAAATAAACAAGTAAAGTAGTTTTAATTAATTAAGTAATTATTTTTTAGCTTTTTTTTAATATATTTATAATTTATTTTTTTTAAATATTTATTACTACTAATAGCAAAATAAATAATTTAAGCTTTAGTAAATATAAAAAAAAAGCTTGTTTTTTTTTTTAATTTGTTTTTTTTTAAGTAGTTTTAAAGCTTAAATTTTTTTTGCAATTTTTTTTTTTAGTGCTTAAGTTTTTAAACTACTTAGTTTACGTTTTTATTATAAAGTTTTTGTTTTTAAGTAGCATAATTAATGCTTGCTTAATTAAGCACTTAAAAAATAATTCTTTTATTATTAATAAAGTTTTTAATAATTAAAAAGCATTATAATAATTAACTAATATTTAAAAAATTAATACTGCTTAACTAATAAATAATTATATTTATAATATTTAAAAAGTTAAGTTTATTAATAAGTAATAAAATATATATGCTTTTTTTTTTTTTAAATTTTGTTTTTTTTATTTAGCTAACTTTTTTTGTTTTATATAATTAAATACTAAGCTATTTATAAATTAAAATTCTTAGTAATAACGCTAATAATAAATATATTTAATAAAAAGTTAGTTATAATTTTTTTTATATATGCTATATAAATTAATATATTTAAGCTAGCTTTAATTAAATAAAAAAGCAAAAGTATTTAAAATTTTGCTTATTATATATAAAAGCAACTAAAAATAGTTTTTAAAGCAAATATATATATTAAATCTTTTATAACTTTTGCTAATTTATAGTTATATTTATATAGCTATTTAAAATATAAAATGTTATGTTTTATAAGCATTATAAACAATTATTAATAATAGCTAAAAGTAAAAAATATATAAAGCTTTATTTTTTTTTTTTTTGCTATACTATTTTAAGTTAAAAGTTTAATATATATATTAATTATACATTTATTATTTAGTTATAAAACTATTTATTTTATAAGTTTAAAAATAATATAGCTAAATATTTTAAAGCTAATATAATAATTATAATAATTAAAAAAGATTTTATGCTTAAAAACTTTAAAAAATAAATAGTTTTAACTAAAAATATTTTTGTTTGCTTAACTAAAAAAAAAACTAAATTAAAACATAAATTAAAGCGTTTTTTTTAAGCTAATTTTATTGCTTAGCTTATTAAGTATAATATTAATAAGTAATAAT
>MU400986.1:0-16187 GCA_022578965.1 Xylaria sp. FL1777 | reverse complement strand
ACTTTTATAGCACAAAAGCTAAATAACTAAATAATTTAACGTTAAATTATATAAGCTTATTTAGCTTTTTATAGTTTTACATTTTTATAAAAAGCATAATGTAATGTTTACATTATAGCTTATATTATTTTTTTTTTAAAGTAAAGCCTAGTAATATCTTTTTAATTTTTAACTAGCTAAAAAAAAAACAAAGCAAAAAACGCATAATTAATAATTATTTTGTTTTTGTTAAGTTTTAGTTTATAAAGTTTACTTTGTTTTTTTAATATATATATTATAAAAAAATAAAGCAATAAGCTATTTATAGTACGTTTTATTTTGCATACTAGGTTTTTTGTTTTTATAGCTTTTTTTGCTTGCTTTTACGTTTTAGTTCTTTTAGTTTTTTTCGGGTTTTCTTTTTTTTTTTTTTCTTTTTGCTTTTAGTTTAATATAAAGTATTACAACTAAGCTAAAGCGCTTTTTATATATAAGTATAGCAATGCAACATAATATAGTTTATTTATAGCTTATATTATGTTTTAAACCTATATATTGTAATAAATACTAAGCAATAAATAAAATATATGTTGCTTTTTTTCTGTTTTTATGCTATTATAACATTACTAAAACCTAAAAATTTTCTTTTAGTTCTGCACTTTAAAAACAAACTAGTTTTAAGCTTTAAATAAATAACTGCTTAGTAAAAAAAGCATTATAGTTTACTAGCATGCTTAAAATTTAAAAAAATTTACTATTGCATATATATATGTTGCATTTAAAAAAAAAATGCTTTTATTGCAGCATTATAAACAATTAGCATATAATATAGTTTGCTTAATATAACACAAAAAATAAAAAAAAAATTAACTTTACGCGTTTTTTTAGTAATAAATTGCTTTTTTTAGTGTTTTAACTTAGTATAACACAAAAAATAAAAAAAAAATCAAAATTACACGTTTTTCTAATAATAAATTGCTTTTTTTAGTATTATAACTCAGTATATAAAACGCTTAAAACTTAGTTATACCTTTTTTTTTATTTTATATATATTTAGCTTTTTAATTTAAGTTACTTTTTAGTTAAGATTATAAGCCTGTTTTAGCAAAGCTTTTTTTATTACAATTTTAGCATTATTTACTTTAGCAACTATATTTTTTAGTTTGCTTTGCTACATTTAATAATTTTTTTTTCTATTAATTCTTTTTTTTTTATTACAGTAATACTAAAAAAGCAAATAAATAGCAAAAGTATATATTTTAAATGCTTTTATTAACTTAATAATATGTAGCTTTAAATCTTTTATAAACTTTTATAACTAGTTTTAGCTTTTTTACTTATATATTAATATATTTTTATAAATAAAAATATAGCAAAAAAATAATATTTGCTATAATTTATAAACATATAATAGCATTATACTTTTTTTGCTATATTTTAAGCTATACTTTTTACTTTTTTTACATATATTACTTTTGCTATTTAACCTTTTTAATTTATTTATTATATTAATATATTATTATTAGCATAACTATATATTTTATTATTTTTAATGATTTATTAATAATATAACATAACAAAAAAATATATTCTTTTTAAAATAGCTTAATAAAACTAGCTATACTTTTTGCTATTATTGCTATGCTTATATAATAGTACTTTTATTTATTTACATTTATTTTTTATGTATTACTGCTATTATTACTGCTATTACTATTGCTATTATTACTATTATTACTACTACTATTACTACTACTATTACTGCTACTATTATTGCTGCTAGTATTATAGCTATTATTACTGCTATTTTTTATAACTTCTAGTTTTTATTTTATTATTTTTTTTTTCTTGCTAATTTTAAAAGTTTATAGTTTTTAATATTTATTTTTAGTTCTTTTTATTAATAAACAAAAGTTATTTTTATTTGTTACTACAATATATTGTTTAAAGTTTTGCTAAGTTCTATTTTTATAATAAAAAATGTTTTCTAGCAAAAAAACAACAAAAACAAAAATAAAAATAAAAACAAAAACAATCTTTTTATAACTTTTATAAATCCTAAAAAAAAATATTTTAACAAAAAATAAAAAGTTAATAATGTTTTAGCTAAGCAACTATATTTTAATATTTTTAATGCTTTTTAATACTTTGTTAAGTAAGCTAGCTTTTTGCTAAAAAACTATACTTAAAAGCTTTTAAAGCATTTTAAAAATAGCTTTTTTAAAAAATAAAATAAAAACAAATTAGAAATTTATACTAAAACATGTAAAGTATTTAATCTAATAATATATAATACTGCTTATATAAAACAAACTAAAAAACATAAAAAACAGAATACTAAAGGCTAAAAGCTTAGTTTATTATAAACGCTGCTTTTTTTACTAAAATTTATAAATAATTTACTTTAGCTTACGTTTATTAATTAATATTTCTTTAGCTTAAATAAAAAAGTATAATAAATAAATAATGTAAATTTTGTTTATATTTTATTACTAAAGCCTAAAGCTATAAATAATACATTAATTTTATAAATAGCTATAATAAAGCTAACGCTTAAACTTAGCACATAAAACATATTTATAAAAATTTCTTTTTTAGTGCTTTTAAAAAACTGCTATAAAAACTTTTATGCTATAGCATTATAACAAATTATTAAAATATAACAAAAAAAAGCAATGTTTTTTTATTTTATAGCATTAAAACGTTAGCTTAAAATGCTTTTATTATTACTAATATATTAAATTTAATACTTATAAAATTTTTTGCTTTATTTTTTTTTTTTGCTATAAATTTAAAAGCTAGGCAACATATTACTACAAAAACTTAATAATAGCTAGCATTTTTAGCACTAATATATAAATTAGCAAAAAGTAAAAAACAAAAAAAAAAAGCAAATATAAGCAATATTATAGCTAATTTTTTTAAGCTATTAAAAGCTTTTATTAGCATATATATACAAAATATTATAAATTATAGTTTTTATTGTTTTTTATTTAATATTTCTTTTTTTATAGTATATTATTTATAATGCAATTTTTGTAGTTTTATATCTAACATTTTATTTTTTATAATATTATATTTAAAATGTAGTTTTTGCATTTTTTTATTTAACTTTTTTTTTTTAATTATATAATATTTATAACGCGGATTTTTTACGTACGTAAACCTGTTTAATAACCGTAAATCTATTCTTTAAAAAAACAAAGTATTAATTATGTTTAGTTCTTTTTATAAATGTATAAATATAGTTTATAGCATAGCAAACTACGTTAGCTTACATTTTTGCTTTTTTTAAGCTAATAAGTTTAGTTTTTCTTATATATAATAATATTAATTTATTTAGTAGCTAGTATAATTAAGCATTTTTTATACGTTTAAAGTAATTTCTGCAAAAAAGTTATTTTTAAAATAACAACTATAATAAAAAAGCTTTGCTTTAGTTTTATTTTTATTGTTTTTAGTAATAAATAAACATATATTTTGCTATATACTTTAAAAACATATTAATATATTATTTATAAATCTATATAAAGTAAGCACTTTAGCTTATTAAAGCATTATTAATATTTGTTTTATTTGTTTTATAGCACTTTAGCTTAGCAAAACATTATAAATATTCGTTTTATTTATTTTATAGCACTTTAGCTTAACAAAGCATTATAGTTATTTGTTTTATTTATTTTATAATACTTTAGCTTAGCAAAAAATTAATAAAAATTGTTTTATTTATTTTATAAAAACGCTATTACTTTTTATACTATTTTTGCGTTTTTTTTAAGCTAAACTATTGTATTAAAGATTATATTAGTTATATTATACGCATTAAAGTAAAAATCAAGCATAAAAAAACATTAATTTAAAACAAAAAAAAAAAACAATTAAAATAGCTGTTTATACTAATATAACAAATAAAAAAATTACAAGTAGTTAATAAACATTTTAAGGTTTTTAGCAATATAAAAGCGCTATATTTGCTGCTTTATTTTTTAAGCTTTTATTTAGTACTTCTGATTTATTAAGTATTAGCGCTTTTAAGCCTTTATTTAGTGCTTTTTATTAACTAAGTATTAATGCTTTTAAGATTTTTTTTGTTTGTTTTTGTATGTTTTTAAATATTGTTTTTTTATAGCAATTTAAATAATTTCTTTATTTGGAAAAAAATAGCCAAAAATAAGTTATTTTTACATTAAGTTTACTATAATGCTTTAATAAATGCTTGCAGCATTTTTTTTAAGCATAAAAACATATTTAATGCTTATAAAGCAAAGTTATTTAGTTTACGTTATTATTTAAAAACGCTATAGTAATTATAGCTTTTAAAAATATTTTGTTTTTATATTAGTAATGTTTAAAAGTAATAAATATTAAAAATAATTATAATAATACAAAAAAATAGCATATTGCTAATAATAAGCTTACAAAACAAAATATTTTAGCTTAATTTATATTATTATTTAAGAAATTTATAGTAATTGTAGTTTTTAAAAATATTCTATTTATATATTAGTAATGTTTTAAAGCAATAAACAGTAAAAAAAAAAAAAAACAATAATACAAAAAAACAAAACTAATTTATATTATTATTTAAAAAGTTTATTATAATTATAGTTTTTAATAATGTTTTATTTATATATTAATAACGTTCGAAAACAATAAACAAAAAAAAAAAAAAAAAACAATAATACAAAAAAACAAAACATTACTAATAAAAAGCTATATTGCAGCAATATAAATTCTTTTTTCTTTTTTATAGTTTATATAAAAAAGAAATAAATTACTATTATTAAGTTTACTATAAGCTAGCTTTAATTAATTTACTTTTATATTAACTATTAACTAAGTTTTTTAAGCAAAAAATGCTTAATTAATAATTAATAAAAAAGCAAATTAAGCAAAGCTAACTTATAGTAATTTTATTAAAAGCTATAAATTTGTTTTTTTATAAACAATAAAGTTTTTTAAGCAAAAAATGCTTAGTTAATAGTTTATAAAGAAGTAGATCTGCAATAAAGCAAAGTAAGCTGTAGTAAAAAAAAAAACAAAAAAAACAACTAATATACTTTGCATAAAATACGCAAAAAAAGTGCTTATGCTTTTTGCAGTAATACGTTTATAAATTATATGCATAAAAACAAAAAAAAAAACACATGTATTTTTTATTAAGTATTTATATAAGCTATTTATGCTTACTGCTATATTATGTTTTTATAGTATATACTTAAGTACTTAAGTATTTATAAAAAAAAAAAAAAAACAATAAATATGCTTTTATTTATGTTTAAAATAAAGCTGCTTTTTAGGTTGCTATAGCAATACGTTAGTATGTTTTATATATTTAAAAAAAAAAAAACAGCTAACGCACTTTTAATAGCATATATAATAAAATAGCTTTTGTTTTTTGTAATAACGTATTCTTTTATATGTTATATATATAAAAAAAAAAACAGCTAATATACTTTTTTAATAGCATGCTTAATAAAGTTACTTAAGCTTGCTATTATTATATGTTTTTATATTATAAACTTATTATTGCTTAAAACAAATAAAAAAGCTTTTTATATATAAGCTTTGCTTTAAAACTTTATAAAATATACTTTTTTTCTTTTTTTATATAATAAATAGCTTAAATAATATATATTACTTTTTAATTTTTTAGAACTTATTTTTTGTTTTTTTATATGCAAACAGCTTAAATAATATATATTATTTTTTAACTTTTTTTAACTTATTTTTTATTGCAGCTAAAAGTTTTTTTTTATTATAAATATAAAGCATGTTTTTTTTTTTTTAGTTGAATTTAATACATAAAACAAAAAAAAAACCCTAAAAAAGCAACAAAAAACAATTAAATATAAAATATGCTATAGTTTAAAAGCTTTTAAGTAAAAAAAAAGTAAAAAAAAGTTTAGTTTATTGCTATAGCTAAAAAGAAATTAGCTTTGCTTTACTATTTAAACATATAATTAAAAAAAAAAAAAAAGACAATTAGGCTTATAAAACAGCTTATAATATATAGTTTTTCTAAAAAAAAAAGCTTTTAAATAAAAATAACATATATATATAAAAATACATTAAAAAACAAGTATATATATATAATTATAGTTTATAACTATGTTTTTTACTAGCATTAATAAAAAAATACAACATAAATAAAAAGCAAAATATATGTTTGCTATAAGTACTACTAGTTATATATAAATTAAAAAAAAAGCTAGATTTTTTTGTTATAATTTTTAGTTAGTTAAATAATAAAACAATTTAAAGTTAGCACTATAGTGCAGTATTAAAACTTCTTTTATATAAAAAAAAAGCAAAAGTACAAAAGTAATAATTGTTTTATAAACTTTTTTGCTTTAAAATCTATTATTAAAACATACATACTTTGTAGTTTTAATGCATTAAAAAAACATAAGAAACAAAATAGTAAAAAAAAAATAGCAAAAAAATATACATTAAAAAAAAAAAAAAAAAAAATAAACAAAAATAAAATAAAATAAAAAAACAAAGCATAACTATACTATAACTATAATAAGTTTAAAAGCAAAAAAAAAAAAAAAGCTAAAAATATTTTACTACTTATATATATAAGTTATTAAAAGTGCTATATGCATTAAAAATTATATGTTTACTTAAATATACTAATAGATTTATTATTACAAGTAGTACAAAAAAGCAATTATTTTTTCTTTTAAAAATAAATGTAAATTAACTTTTTGTACTTATGTTTGCTTTTATAAAAAATTTTGCAAGCGCAAAAAAACTATAAAAAAGATTTTTGCTATTATGTTTTATATATTGTAGTTTTATTTAAAAGCTTTTTTTATATTTTAGTTATATTTAAAAAAACATTTTATAGCAGTATTTTATGCAAAAAGTTCTTTTAACATAATTAAATTTTTATTTTTTTTTTATTTTATATTTTTTTTATTTTATATATTTTTTCTATTTTATATATTTTCTTTATTTTACATTTTTTTTATTTATTATTTTTTTTATTAATTTATCTACTTATTATATTCTTTATTTCTTTTTATTTTTAGGTATTTTGATTTTTTATTTCTTTTTTTTTTTATTTTCTTTTTTTTTTTTTTTTTATTGTATTTTTTGTTTATTTTAATATAGTTCTTATAATTCCAACTTTTATATAAATCTTAGAACATAATTAAAAATAATAACAATAAAGCTAACGTTGCAGCTTTTTTTGCTTAAAAAAAAATCTATTAAAACTTATGCCTTTAACTTTTTTTAAGTGCTAATATTTCTTTTGCTAAAATTTTACAATAATAGTAACTATTTTTATAAAAAATTAGCTACTTAGCAACGTTTTTTTTTTTATATAAAAAAGCAAACACTTTTTTTATTAGTGCTATAATAGCTAACTTAATATATATAAAAACTTTTTATTTTTATTAAATCTTTTGTTTAGCTTTATAAAAAATGCTAAAAAAGCAAATAACTAGCAAATAGCTTATTTTTTAAGCAGTTCTATATAATATAATATTAATTTATTATATATAAAAGCTAAATGTTTAAAACTTAAATATAGCTTAATTAGTTATAGCTTAATTAACTATAGCAAACAACTATATAAAGTTTTGCATTAGCTTTTAAATAATAGTTTTAATTATTAGCGCTATAAATAATAAAACAGCAAAAAAATGCAAAACTTTAATGCAGCTTAATTAATTATAGCTTAATTAGCTATAATAAATAACTATAAAAAGTTTTATATTAGCTTTTTAAAAATAGCTTTAGTTATTAAAGCCATAAATAATAAAACAATAAAATCCTTACTTAGTAATTTTTTTAAAAAATAACTTAAATAAAATAAAACATATTTAGCAGTAAGCTTTATTTATTTTAAAACAAAAAAGCACTAGTTTTTAAATAGTAGCTTTAATTATAAGTGCAATAAATAATAAAACAGCAAAATCTTTACTTAATAATTTTTTTAAAAAGTAACTTAAATAAAATAAAACATATTTAGCAGTAAGCTTTATTTATTTTAAAACAAAAAAGCACTAGCTTTTAAATAATAGCTTTAACTATTAATACTATAAATAATAAAACAGCAAAAAGTATTTAAAACTTAAATGCAGCTTAATTAGCTATAATAAATAACTATATAAAGTTTTGCATTAGCTTTTAAATAGTAGCTTTAACTACTAGTGCAATAAATAATAAAACAGCAAAATTTCTATTTAACAATTCTTTTAAAAAGCAACCTAAATAAAATAAAATATATTTAATAGTAAGCTTTATTTATTTTAAAATAAATAATATATTAATTATTAAAGCTTTTTATAGTTTTGTTTTTAAAAGCAAAGATTTTTGCATTTTAAGCTACTAAAAAAAAGTTAAAAAAAACTAAGCAATTTTTTTAGTTTATGTTTTAAAGCTAAAATTATAAGCTATTGCTAAAAAATTAAAAAAAACTAAAGTTTTAGTTTTAAAGCTAAAATCTTAAGCTATTACTAAAAAATTAATAAAACTTAAGCAATTTTTTTAGTTTTAATTTTAAAGTTAAAATCTTAAGCTATTATTAAAAAGTTATTAAAAACTAAAGTTTTAGTTAAAAAGCAAAAATTATTATATTTTTAAATTATATTTTAAAAGCAAATATTTTTATATTTTAAATTGCTGCTAAAAAGTAAAAAATACCTAAAAAATTTCTTTTGTTTTATTTTTAAAACTAAAGATTTTTGCGTTTTAAACTATAGTAAACCTATTAAATACTTTTTGCTATTTTTATATATATTATGCTATAAAATACTAAAACTATACTACGTAAAACAAAAACTATTAAAAATAGTTTTATGTATTAAAAAAAAAAGCTATTTTGCTTTTATAAATCAAAAATCTTTTTTAAGCTACTACAAAAAACTAAACAAAAACTAAGCAATTTTTCTAGTTTTAAATTTTAAAACAAAAAATACTTTTGCTTTTAAGTTTAGTGCAATAATAGTTTTACTTAAAAGCTAGCTTTATAATATAAGCTATAGCAATAAAACTAATATACTAATTAAAGCAGTTATGCTATATTTAACTTAATTATTTTGCTGCTATTTTAAAAAGCTAAATTTAACGCTTAATAAAAAAACATTACAAAATCTTAAAAAACTAATAACTAATATATAAATAAAAGCAATAATAATAAAACTAATAAGCTAACAAAAATAAAACAAAATAATTTTATATGTTTTTTAATGCTTTTATGTTATTTTATATTAATATTATGCTATTTTATGCTAGTTTAAAAGCTTTTTTTGTTTATTTATAAAATTTTTTATATTTTAAAAGCAGTAAAAAATAGCAATTAGCTCTTTTTGCAAAAAAATATATATAGAGTTTTTAAGTATAATAATTTGCCTTATATAATAACTTTTTGCTTTGCTTTAAAATCTTTCTAATAGAGTTTTTATATTTATAATACATATAATATAAACAAAAATTACATAATAAAATAAAAGCTTAATAAAGTTAAAAAAAAAAAACCTTAGTAAAAAAAATCAGTAAATAATATAAAAAATATAAAGCAAAGAATTATATATTTTACTAATTATATATGCTAAGCATTTTATAAATATATAAAAAAATAGCATAATTAATATAATAATAGCTATTAATATATTAATAAAAGCAGTTATAATATATAATAAAAGCAATTATAGCTAAGTAATAATAGCAGCTAATAATTTAACAAAAAAAATTATAGCATTTTTAATATGCTAATAAAAGTAAGCATAATATATAACATGCTAACAAAAGCAAAATAGCTATATTTTATATAAAAAAGCAAAAACTTTTTACTAAATATAAATCTATAAAAAAAAGCTTGCTGCTTTTAAAAGCTATACTAATTACTGTAGCGCTTAAAACATTTTTTTTATAAAGCTAAGTTTAGTACTTTTATTATAACAAGCAATATATTTTTGTATTTTTTTTAGCCGCTAAAAAAAAGCAGAACACTATAGCTAGCAATACAAATAATATGCAAGCTAACGCTTTTTTTGCTAAAGCTTTGTTTTTTTAAGCCTTTAAGCCTACTTTTTTTATTTAAAAAAGCAAAAGCCTAAACATACGCTAAACACACGTTAAAAAAAACAACATTACTAACTTTAAGCTTTTTATTCTTAAGCAAACCTAAAAAACAGCAAAATATTACGTAAAAATAAATATTAGCTTAGCAAAACTATATGCTAAATATACTTATATAAACTACAATTGTTTTTTTAAGTATTTATATCTTTTTTAAAAAGTACATTAGTAAACTTTTATAAAACTAAGCATAATAAAATAGTTAAAATAAAAAAATATTACGTTTAAAGTAAATATAAAAAGCAATAGTATATTTACTATATGCTATAAAAATTATAATAAATAAAAAAGCTATATATACTTTTAGCTATATATGTATGCTATATTGCCTTTATAACTAATAAATTTTACTGCTATAGTTTTTAATATAACATAAATAAAATTAAACTTTATATAAAGAATTTAATATTATATAAGTTACGTTTTATAAACAATAATATAACGCAAACCTTTTAAATAAAAAACAAATAATATTATAAAAAACTTAAAAAAAAAAGCAATACTACATAAAGAACTAATAGTTAGTAATAATGCTATATAAGCTACTTAAAGCAATACTACATAAGTTTTTAAAAAAACAAATATTACTAAAGTAATAATAATTTAAATTATTTTAAGTTAATTTTTTAGCATGCTAAATCTTTTTTAAAAACAATATTATTTTATATTAGTTTTTATATACTAAAAAATAAGCCAAAATATAATTATTATATAGTTTTAAATATTTTATTTTTAGTAGCTTTTATTAGTTTTGCTTTAGTTTTAAGTTTTATTATAACTATTTATAATTACTAAAATTATAGCTATTATTTATTTCTAGCTTTATATTATTTATAATGTTTATTTTGTTTTTTTTTTTGCTAGTTTTACTGCTATTAGTTAGCTTTTTTGCTAGCTTATATTATATAGCTAGCTTTATGTTTAGCTTTTTATATAATATTATATATTTTATAAAGATTTTTTTTGCTAATATGTTTATTTAATATAGTAACTTAAATATTAGTACTAAACTATTAACTTTTAAGTTTTTTAGGTTAAGCTATGCTAATAAATTAACAAAAAAAAATAGCAGTTTTATAGCATTAAAAAATATACTAAAGCAAAATGCATGCAGTTAAAAAAACACAATAAATTACTTAATAAATATATAAAAAAGCTATTTAAAAAACATACATAAAAAACCTTTGCTACAATAGTTAAATAAATATTAAAGCATAGCATTAAAGCTAAAATAAAAAGCATTACGTTTTTATTATATAAGTATTATAACATATTAATATATATTATAGCATGCTTATATAGCAACATTATAAACTTAATTAAATAATAGTAGCAAATATATTAACATAATAACTACTAAAGCTTTTTTAAATAAGTAACTTATATTATTATATAATAGCTTTTTTTTTACTATATTATAGCGCAATAGCTTTAAGCAGCTATACTTAAAACTAAAAAAATCTAACTATGTAGTAATATACTTAAACAATTAAACATAAAAAAACTTAGTTTTTTTAAAGTTTAACATAATAAAAATATAAAAGCTAGCATACATTTAACAATAATTAAACTAGTTATTAAAAAACAAGCATATAATATTTTTGCTAGTAAATATAATAAGCTAAGCTTTTTAAACCTTATAATATTAAAAAGCAAAGCTTTTGCTTAACTAATTAGCATAGTTATTTAAAGTACTAAGCATTAATACTATATATATAAACTAGCTTTAGCATTTATTTATATTATAATTATTAAAGTTATAAGTTTTTATTTTTAGTTTTTATTATTATATAAAAGCAAAAAGTAAAAAGTTAGCATTATTAAATAATGCTGTTTTTTTTGCTTAAAAGCTTTTAATCTTAGTTTTACTTAAAGTAGCAAAAACTTAAAAATAAATATAATAAACGTTAAATAAGCTAAAAAATTAAAAGTAGCTTTATATATAGTTTAGCTAGCTTTTATATAAAATATTGCATTATTTTTAGTAAAAAAGCTTAAGCTTTTTAAAATATAGTTTATAAGCTTTAAAAAACTTTAAGTTATATATATAAACAACTAACTATAATACAAGCTTAAAAGTTTTGCTGTATAATAGCTATGCTTTATAATATTTAACAAAAATAATAGCATAATTAGCAATATTTTAAAAGTTTTTTAGTAGTATTATTTTAAACTGCTTATTTATATTAAGTATACTTTGCGTTATACTTTGCTAAGTTACTTTTAGTTAATTTTAACGCTTAAAAAAAATAAAAAAAGCTGCTTTAAGGCATAATTTATAAGTTAGAAAATATACTACTTAAATATATTATTTAGTATTTATAGCATGCTATACTTTTGCACTACGTTTTTTAAGCTAAGCTTTTATAACAACTTTTTTAACTTATTAGCTATATAATAATTTTAAGTAATATATTATAGCTATAATACTTAAAAAAAAATACTACTAATATAAGTTTGCTTAAAAAAAATAAACAATATTTAATTAATAAATACATATTTAATATATTTAATAATAATAAACTGCTTTAGTAATATATTATTATTAAGTAGTATAAATATTGCTAGCTTTTTAATAAGCTTAATAAAACAAACAATATAAGCAAGCAAAAAATTATTTAGCTAATGTATTAAAACAAAAAAAAAAAAATTATAAGTAATAAAATTAATTAGTAAAAACAAGCAAATAATTTATTAAAAAAGCAATTTATAAAAGTTTATAATAATTATAATATAAAACTAAAGCATATAATATTTATAGCATATATTATAGTAAAGCAGCATAAAAACATTAAACAAAATAAATAATATATAGTATAACTAGCTTTTATAAAATTAAAAAGCATTAAAAAAAAAAAAAAAATTAAGTAGTATTACTTTTTGCATTAATAAATAAGCTTTGCTTTAATAGTATTATTTTAATAAATTTAAGCTAAAAAATAACAAGTTAAACTATAATAAATTAAAAAAATAAAATCTTTTTATAAGTATTTATATATGTTGCTTATAAAAATTATATAACTTAACTTAATATAAAGCTATTTTTTTAACTTAAAAGCTAGCTAGCATAATTTTTATTATTTTTAGCTTTTTTATATTTTAAAACAAATATTGCAAATAAAAGATTTAATAATATCTTTAAAATAAACTATTATTATTATACGCTTTTTTAGCTAAGCATACTAACTTATAAAACAAAATATATAAAAGTATTATATTATTAATTAAATAAAAAGGTTTAATAATATAAAACATATTTTAAAAAGCAAAGTTAACTTATATAATATTAAAATAAAAATACTACTAGTTTATTATTAAAAAATAGTTTATATAAAATTTCTATAAAGCATTTTTTGCTAAATAGCTTATAGTTATATTTTTAATATTATGTTTTTATAAAAAAAAAATAAAGCTAGCAAAATAACTAAACAAATGCTAATTATATAAAGTTTTAAAGTAGTTTTAAAATAGTTTTATATATTTATATAAAATAATATATTATAACTAAGTATACTAAAAAAAGCTAAAGCTTTTTATTAAAGTTTGTTAAATATTTGCTTTTGTTTTAGCTTAAGCAAAACTAATAAAATATTAAGTAATAATTACAAATAAATAAAAAGCATATAAAGCAAATAATATATAGTTTTTTATAAACTGTTTTTATATTTTAAATAGCAAATAAATAGTTTAATATTTAAAAATTAAAAAAAAATAAAAAAAAACAAAATAAACAGTATTATTAAAACTATATTTAAAAAAGTTAAGCTATAAATTTTAGGTTTTATAAAGTTTTACTAAGTTAAAAATGCAATATAAATTTTAAAAAAAAATAAATTAAAAAAAAAATAAATAACTTAAATTTAATATTATTAAAAAAAATGCAATAAAAAAACAAAACTAAATAATATAGCTATTAATATTATATTAATAAATAATATATATTTATTAGTAAATATTATAACAAAAAGCTTTAATAAACAAAAAAAAAAGCATAAGCTTATTAGCATTAAAAAAAATATACTAAAAAAAAATCCATAACGCTTTTAACTTAGCACAAAATAAAAAAAAGTTAATAAAATTATTTTATTTTAAAAAATTAATATAAAAAGCTAAAAAGCTTTATATAAAATAATTAGTTATATGTTTTAATGTATAACTAGCTATATTTATTACTTTATTTATAAAAAAAAATTAGTATTATAAATCTAAAAATAAAAATAAAAACTATAAAAAAAAAAGAAATAGCTTATAAAAAACTAACTATTTTAAAACTAAAAAAAATAAAAGAAAAAAGGCCTTTAAAAAACAAAATATCTTAAGACTTAAAGTTTTTTTAAAAACTTTAAGTCTTAAAATATTTCGTTTTTTAAAAGCTGTTCTAAAAGTATAAACAAGCTAATAATACAAACAAAAATAAAAAAAAACAAAAAAAACAAAAAATAAAGCATATTATAGTTGCATTAATAAAAATAAAAATGTAGAATTTGTTTTTATATATAATAATATATATTATTAAATAAAAGGAAAAACTGTTAGCTAAACTAATTATAATAAACTAATAATAAAAAAAAAAAGCAAAAGCAAAAAAATAATGCTTGCTAAAAATAAAAGCTTTATTAATAATAAAAACAAAGAAATTTTGTTATAATAAAGTAAAAAAAAGGTTAAGCAATAAAGCAACAAGCTTATTTAAAATATAAAGCGTAAAAAACAAAAAAAAAATCAAAAAAAAAAAAATAACTAGTTTTAAAGCGTTTAAAATAGTGCTATTATTTTTATTGCTATTAAAAAAGCTTAAGTTATTAGAACTAAAAAAACTTTAGGATTAAAAACAAGCAAAAAAAACAAAAAAAAAAAAAAGTTCTAGTTTAAGCAGTTTAAAATTTATAGCATTATTATTGTTTAAATTTAAAAAAAGCAAAGCTATTTATATATAGCAGTTCTAAAGATTACTTAAATAAAAAAATAAAAAGTAGCAATAATACTTAAAAATAAATAAAAAAAAGTTAAATAGTTAAAAATAAAACGTTTATAAAAAAAAAAAAGAAAAATAAGCAAAATTAGCTATAAATAAAATAATAGTAATATAAAAACAAATTAAAAGTTAAAAGCAATAAAATAAAAGCATAAAAATATATAAATACTAAAGTATTTTTATTAAAAAACAAGTTAAAAAAAAAATACAAAATTAACTAAAAAGTTAAGCAGTTTTTTATTTTAGTTTAATAATTTATTATGCTTAAGCTTTTTTGCGTTTTTATTAATTACGTTTAGCAACTAATAAAAGCATAATAATTAAGCTATAAAAAAAACAGTAAAGCAAGCAAAAATAGCAATATAACAAATAAAAGCGCTAAAAAAAAGCAAGCAAAAATAACAACACAATAAGTAAAAGCGCTAAAAAAAAGCTAAAAAAGCGTTAAATAAACATTAAACAAGCATTAAAAAATAAGCTTAATAATAGCATATAACTTAAAAAAAAACAAGCTATAATAAAAAAGCAAATATAATAAAAACAAAAAAAAAAAAAAAAAAAAAAAAAGCAATAATAACAAGTAATAAAATTTATAAACAAATTTTTATAATATATATTAAAAAGGTTATAATATTACAAAAAAGTTAATACATAAAAAATTAAGTATATTAAGCAGCAAAAAAAAAATAATTAGCTTTAAATCAAGCAATATAAAAGTATTATTATATTAAGCTAGCAAATTATAAAAATAAAAGCATATAAAGCTAGCAAATAATTAAGCATAAAAACTATTAATAAAAAAATTAATAAAAATTTTTATTAAGTTAAACATATAAATATATTATTAACTTTAACTTAAGAAATAAAAAAATTTTAATTTTAACTTAAATTTTTACTTTAACTTAAATAACCTTAAAACTTTTATATTTTTTTAATAGTTAATATGCTTTTTTTTTATAAAACTTTTTTTTTTTTTCTATTTTTAAAAAATACTGTTTATAACTTTAAAAATTTTTTACTTCTTTTTTATAAAACATTATAATTTCTTTTTTTTTTTTTTTTTTTTTTTTTTTTTTTTTTTTTTTTTTAAATTTAAATTTTTTAATTTTTTTTTTTTTTTTGATTTTTTTTTTTT
>MU400985.1:0-16230 GCA_022578965.1 Xylaria sp. FL1777 | reverse complement strand
AAAAACTAAAAAAAACAAAAAAAAAATACTTAAAAAAGTATTAAATAAAAATTTAAGCAAATTAATAAAGTTTAAAAATAATAATCTTAAAATATGTTTAAAGTTAAATGTTATAACTATAAAAAAAAAAAACACTTTTAAAAATAATGTTAATTTAAAAAAAAAAAACAGAAAAAAAAGCTACAAAAAAAGAAAGATTTTCTAGCTTAAAAAAAAAGTACAAGTTATAAAAGTTTAAAATAACAAAAAATAACAAAGCAACTTAAAAAATATGTTTTTAAAGCAAAAGTATAAAGTTGCTATTTTAAATTAAAACAAAAATGCTACACTAAATAAATTTAAATGCTTTATTTATATAAGTTAAAATAAACAAACATATAAATATTATTTAAAAGTTTTACAGTTATTAAAATAAATTATAAAAAGATATATTTACTATATAAACAATTAAAGTTATTTAGTATATAACTTAAAAAAATAGTTTAACTAAAAGTAATAAATAACAAAAAGTAATAAATTAATATAATTAATAGATTTATAAAACTACAAAAACTTCAAACTATTAAAGCTTAAAATATAGCTTAAAAAAAAGTTATATTTAAAAAAATAAAACTATAACTATAAATAGTATAGTTATTAAACCAATTATGAACTACTAAAATACTTAATTGCTAAATAAACTTAAAAAAACAGAACTTATAAAACTTTAAAGCAAAAATAAATAAAATTAAAAGCTATAAAAAATACTATAAAAAAAAAACTAATAAAAATAAATAAAGTATTTTTATAGCTTAAACTGTTTTAAATATAATAAAACAAAAAAGCACTAATAGTTAGCATAAAAACTAATATGTCTTAAAAACTAAAACTAGCAATTTAACTAATTGCTAAAAGTTATTACTATAATAAAACTATAATAAAAAACAATAATAATATTTTATGCTTAAAAAATCTAAAACATAATAAAATATTATAAAATTATTATATAGTATATTATTATTACTAATATTTATTTAATAAACTAAAAAATAATTAGTTTTTTAAACAAATTGCAAAAATAAAAATATAAAACCTTTATAAATTAAAGTAGTTAGTTATAACTATAGTTTACTATAAAAATCTATAAAAATTTATAATATTTAAAAAAAATTTTAACTGCACTTATAATACTATTTTAAAGAAATATAAAAATAACTGCTATAAATATTACTAGCTAATTAAAACATAATTATATTAAAAAATAATCGCTAAAAGCAAAAAAGCTTAAAGATTATAATTTAAAGCTTAACTAAAAGCAAAAACGAAATAAAACGTAATAGCATTTAAAGTATAAAATAAAACAAGCACTTAAATATTTAACAAAAAAAAATCAAAAAACAAAATAAGTATTTATTAAAAAAGCAGCAAATAGCTAAAAAAACTAAAGCTTTATATAAAGTTTAATACAATAATTAGCAAAACTAATTTAAAGTTAAACTTATATATTAAAAAAGAAAATATAACACTTTAATTAACTTAAAAGCACAAGCTAACATAATTTTACTTAAAGTAATAAAACAAAATAAAATTCCTTAGAAATACAAGTAAAAATCTTAAAAAATTAAAAAATTTAATAAAAATATTTTTAGCTATAATAACAATTATATACTTAAAAAAACTAAACTTTTTAATATATTTATATAAAAACATAAAAAACAAATTAGATTAAATATTGCTAATATATTTAATTATAATATTATTTTAGGAATATTATAGCTAAAAACTAGCAACTTTTTAATTTAATAAAAAGCAAAAACTATTAATTAAAAAAGTAAAAAATAAAGCAAAACAATTAAAAAAATCGTAAAAAAAATCCTAAACAAAATACTAAAGGTATATTATAAATTCTATAAACTATTTAAAAAAAAAAAAAAAAGAAAACTTTCTAAATATAGCTTATAAAATTATTACATTTTTATTAAAAAAAAATATTAACTAAAGCTTTATTAAATATATTATATAAGCTTAAATAAAACAAACGCTTTATAAAAATACATTTAAAAAAATCTAGCAAAAGAATTTCTAAAAAAATTTTAGTTATTTGTTAAATACTTTATAGTGCTAATACCTAAAATAAAAAATAAAAAACAACTAATTAATAAAAAAAAAAAACTAGTATAGTAAGTAGTAGTTAATTATTAATTATTAAACGCAATTATTATTACAAATAAATATTTTTTTACTTTATTAGTAACTATAAAAAAAAATATTAGCTAAGCAAAATAGTTTATAGCAGTTAATATTTTAAATAAATATTATACTATTAAAATAGCTAAAAAAAAAAAATAAAAAACTGCTATACAAATAGTATATAAACTATATAAGTATATAGTTATGCTATAAAAACTATAAAACGTATTAGCTAGCTTTTAATACATAATAATAATAATTCTATAGAAGTTTTTAAACAAATTTGTGTTTATTTACTTAAATAATATTTTAATTTATTTTAAAACACTAAAAAAACATAAAAAACACATAACTTAAATATTAAAAACATTTAAACAAGCAAAATTATAACTTAATACAAAAAAGTATATATAGCATATATAAAAAATCAATTTTTTAAAATTTATAATTACTTTAAAACAAATATAGATTTAATAGTTAAAAATTAATATAGTATAAAACTAAAAAATACTTAACTTAGTTATTATTATAAACATATAACAAGCATTAAGATTTTTAAACTATGTTTAAATGTTAATTTAAAACTTTAAAAAAATGGCATTTTATTTTACAAAGTATACAAAAAAAAAATACAAAAGAAAATCTTTTTTAATTTTAAAAAAAGCCTAAAAAGCTTTTAAAAAACTAAAACTAAAAGTTATTTTTAACTCTATAATTAAACTACTTAATCTACAGAAAAAGAAAAAGCTAAAAATAAATGCTTTAAATAATATAATTGCAGAAGTTTTAAAACAACTAAAAAACAACAAAAAATAGCACTTAGTAGCTTATTATTTTAAAGCATTACAAAATATAGCATTATAATACTTTATATATAATAAAGAACTACTTGTAATTATTATAGCACTTAAAAAGTAAAAACCGTTTTTTATAAAAACTATAAAGTTAATTAAAATTTATTTAAATTATTAAAACTTAACGAAATTTATAACTATATAAAAAATTACTAAACAACATAAAAATTAAATGGTTTTTTTTTCTAAGTTTAACTTTAAAATATGTTATATTAAAAAAAAAAAAAACATTTAAGCAAATATACTTAGTTAACAAAATTAAAAAAGATTTAAAGTTTTAAAAAAAAACATTTAAGTACTACATTTTTAAAGAAATAAAAGCTTAAAAATTAAAGTTATATTTAAAAACTTTATAAATATATAGCTATAATAAGCTTATAACTTAAAAAAGTTAACATAACTACAAAAATATAAAAAATTAAAAAATAACAAGCTAATATATAAATATAAAGTTTATTTATTAGAATTTTTATAAAACAAATTTATTAAAAAATTCTATAAATACTTATTATATAAACACTAAAAAACAACAAAAATAATTAAACAATTATAAAAAAAGTATAATTTTTTAAAACTATAAAACATAGTTAAATTTATTATAAAAAAGTATAATATTTATAATAAAGCTAAAGTAGCTTAATATAAGCTTTATAAACTGCTATAACTTATATAAATATTTAAATAAGCATAATACACTATTACTTAAAATTTTATTATAGCACTACTTTTATTAACCGATTTAGTTATAAAAGTATAATATAATAAAATATAAGTTATTATTAATAAACTTATTAAATATGCTTACTTTTTACTGTTTAAAAAAAATATAATAGCTAAACAATTTATATATGCTTTTATACGCTAATATTTAAATAAATATAAGCTACTAAAAAAAATTGTTTTAAACTAAAATAAATTGTTTACTTTTAAGTTTAAAACTAGTTTTTTTAAACTTATTAGTATTAAACTAAAGTTTTTAACTATTTACTACTTATAAACAAATAAATAAACAAAAAAACTAAACTAAATATTAAAACAATATTTATAAAATTATATTAACTATTAATAAAACAATTAAGTAAAACTATTACTAATAGCATAAATTTTATATAATATATTAACAAACGAAAATATAAATATATTTTTATATAAAGCTGTTTATAAACAGCAAGCAACTATTAAAAAACAAAAAAAAACATTAATAAAAGTACTTGCTATTTTAATTATAATACCTTAAGTAAAAACTATTGCAATAAAAATTAAAACGCTATAAGCTAAACTATAACTATGCCTTTAATTTTTACAATAATAAATATTAGTATATTACAACAAAAAACAAACTAAAAAATTAACTTTTAAAAAAAAAAACAAAGTTTATTTGCTATAATAAAAACAAAATGCAAACATTAATATCTTTTAAATTAAAACAAAACAACTAAGCAATAAATTAAAATTTAAAAAACTTAGCTTTTTTAAAATTAAAAAAGTTATTTTATTTATTAACTATAAACTATTATTACTAAAAAATATATAAATTTACTTTACTTTTTATATTTTTTTACTAAAACTAGCATTTATTAAAATATTTATTAAAACATAACTAAAAATAAAAATAAATTAAAACGTTTATAAAGTTAAAAATATACTAAATTTCTGTTAAAACAATAATAACTTAAAATATTTTATTAAATAAAAAAAATACCTATATGCTAATAATATTTAAAAACTTAAAAAACATTTAAAAACTACTAAAGTAATTATAAGTTAGTTTTACTGCTAATACTTTAACTGCTTAAAACTAAAAAAAAAAGGTTAACTTTAAAAAAAACGCTTAAAAAATTCTAATTAAACTTAAATAAAGCAACTTATGCTGCTTTAGCTTACTTTTTTTATTATTTTTGCTTTTTTGCTAGCGCTTTTTATTTTTTTTTAATACGCTTTATTTTATTTAGTTTATTTAAGAACTAAAGCTTTTGCTAAACTATTTTAATATTTTTTGCTTTTAAAAAACGTTTTTATATATAAAGCTAAGTTAACTTGCTTAAAACAAAATTAAAGCTATTTTAAGCTTGTTTTAATTTTTCTTAAACTAAAAATAGCTATTATTTTGCTTGCTTTTTTTTTTTTTTAAAACAATAATGTTTAAAAACTATATTATTAATTAAGTTAACTAAAACTTTTAATTTATTACAAAAGTAACTAGCATATATGCATTTAAAACAATAAAATATATTATTTGTTATTTTGCACGTTAATAACTAATTAAAGCAACAAAAGCAAAGCATAACTTTATAGCTAATAAAATTAATAAAAAAAGCAAAAACAAATTTTTGCTTTGTTTTAAATAAACGGTTAGTTTTTTTAATGCGTTCTAATATTATAACATATAAGAAAAAAAAAAAAAAAAAATACTTATGAAAAATTATTAAAACAACAATTCTAAAAAAAGAAAAATAATGTTATAAAATTAGCACAAAAGTAGCTTTTAAAGCAGCTTAATGCTTTTATATATACTATGCATTTTTTCTTTTGCTAGCTAAAGCTAAAATTATATAATAATTTATTTAGCTTACTAAGCTTATAGTAATTTAAAGCTTATTAAGCTTACAGTAATCTAAAGTTTACTAAGCTTACAATAATTTAATGCTTACTAAACTTGCAGTAATTTAAAAAAAGTTATTACTTTTTTTACTTTTTTTTTGTTTATATAATTATGCACTTTTTATATTTAATTACTTACTTAGTTCTAGTTCTTTAGCTATTAATTTTCTTATAACTGCTAAGCATTAATATACTTATTACTTTTAATCTCTTAAGACTTTTATTAATGCATAATAATAAAAGTACCTTAAAAACTTCCTTAACAAACTACTATTAAAAATCCTATTATTACCTGCAAATTAAGACCTTAAAAGTAAACCTGTTATATTAATATATAACAAGTCCGTTACATTTATACTAAAGTAATATAGTTAGCTTATAATAATAAAGCATATATAAAAATTAAGCATATATATAATTACTTGCAAGCTATTATATATTATTTTAACTTAAAGAAACATATTATTAAATATATAAGCAGCTGTTTTAACTATAAAATGGCTAAAAAAGCTACTTATAAGCTATATAGTAATTTTTAACTAATTTTTATATTAGTTCTTTTTTTATTTATTTTATGTTTTAATTTTATTGTTGGTTTACTAAAATTTAAATATAGCTATAATATAATTTTTATAGTTATATATAAAACGTTTAAAGCTATTAAATATATTTTTAGTTATAATAATTAAAACGCTATAAATTAAGCTTAAGCTTATATTTAATAAGTTTACTTAAATTAAAAACTATTTAATAAATTTATATTTAATGCTAACTTTAAACTTATAAGTACATTATAAACAGCTTTATATAAAGCAAAAAAAGTTATAATATAACTTGTAGTAATATATTATTAAGCAATTAATAAACAAATTAAACAAACTATTTAAATATTTTAAACTTATATAATTGCACTTATAAAAGCTTAGCTTAACTTTTTTAACTAAAAAAACTATATAAGTTATATTGCTTACTATTTTAATATTTTTATGTTATTAATAATAAGCAAAATGCTTTTTAAGCTTTTATATAGCTATAAAGCTAAAACTTTTTTTTTTATTAATTTTAAAATTAAAAACAATTTTGCAAAAAAACAATAATAGCTTAAATAAAAAATATTTAATACTGTTTACTTAGCTTAAGCATAAATAAAAATCTATTACAATATATAACACATAAAGCTTTTAATAATACATAAAAAGGATTTTATATATATTAAGCTTTTTAAGCTTAGCTTGCTTAGTTATTATTTATAGAACTAAACGAAGTTAAGTTTTTGCAAAGTTGGCCTTTTTAAAGTAAAAAAATGCATTAGTTTTTTTTGTTTTTAAATTAAACTTTTTAAATAGCTTTAATAGCGCAACAAAATATTTATTAAATATTTAAAGCTAGCTAAACTAAATAAGTTTAATTGCTTTAAGCTAAAGCTTAAAAGTTTTAATAATAAAAATAAATAAAAATAAATTATAAATAAAATATAAAATTATGTTTGCATTAAGCTATTTTTGTTTTTTTTTTATAACAAAATTTAATTATATTATAAGATTAAGTAATATAGCTATAATATTAAAACATAAAAACTAGCGGAGCAAATTAAACAAAATATTTTTAAGCTAGTAAAAATATATTATAAGCGTACTAAAACATAAAGTTTTATATTATACTATTTAACTATAAAAACGCTATTGCTTATTACTTTAAAAGTGTATTATAATAATTAAGTATACTTTTTTAATATTACTTAAATTTTTTACGTTTTAAATAAAACGTTAAAAGGTTTAGTATGCTTTTATAGCTATTATTAATTAACTAAAAAGCTAAAGCAAAAGGTTTATATAAGTATTTTAACTATATAAACATATAAGTTTATTTATAAAGTTTTAATAAATATTTTTAATTTTTTTAGCGTTTTAGTAAAGTTATAAATATATAAGTATTTAAGTATATTAGTTAATTAATATATATTTTTTTTAGCATGCTTTTTTTGCAAGTAAAGCATATTTATTTATTATTAAGTATTTTGTATATTTTTTTTTCTGCAATTTTTTAGCAGCTTTAATTTTATATATAATTAGTTTTTAAATTGCGTGCAATTATATTACTTTTGCTTTATATATTTTTAGTTTTTAAACTGTTTTTTTGCTTTATATTTATAATTTTTTTTGCTTTATAATTATATACTTTTTACTTTATAAAACATTTTTGCTTTATATATATTAAACTGCATTTTTATATTTAAGATTTAGTTTTATATTTATTTTTTAACTATTTGATATTTTTTTATACTGTAATTTTTTACTTTTATTAAAAAATAGTTATAATGCTTTATTTATTTAAAGTTAAAAACGTTTTTAAAGCTAAAACTGCTTAAATTTAAATTAAGCATAATATTAGCTATTATATTTAGCTTAATAAAGTATTTAGTAATACTACAAAAAATTATATATTTTTTATTATTATTAATAGCAAATTAGTTATTATTTTTAATAGCTTTTATAAATATTTTGCAAGTTTTAAGCTTTTTATTTATATTATTTTAAGTGTTATTTAGAATTTTAACTGTTTTAATACTACATTTGTTTTTTATAAAGCAATTATTAATAACTTAATAATATTTAATATTAATTTGTTTAACAATACTATTTTAAGTAAAATTTACGCATTTTTTTAAAAGTTAAAACTTATTAATATTAAGTATATATAACTTTTTTTGCAAAAATTTAATATTAATAATAATAAAAATTACAAAAATGCTATTAATTAAGCTTTTGTTTATTAGTAAGCTAGTTTTGCTTTTTTAAATAACTTAAAACATAAATATATTTATAATAAATTTTATAAAAACTATACTAGCTTTTTTACTAATAAAAATTATAAAGTTTAATTATTTATTATTAGTAATATAATTAATTAAATATATTATATTATTGTTTATTTAGTTTATTTATGCGTTAAATGTTTTAGTATTATTTATAACTATTTTAATTGCAAATATTAAACTAATATTAATAGTTATTACATTTGCAAACATTTTAAACATTGTAAAAAAAATTATAAATTGTTATATATACTATTTTGTAATATTTGCTAAGCTTATAACGCTTACTTTATTTTGCTTTGTTTAGTTTATATTATTTTTTCTTTTTTTATTACTTTAGAAAAAAAAAAAAAAAACTATAAATTATTTTTAAAAGTTTATTTTTATACTAGTAATGTTGCTTAACTTTTAAAATTTAATAATAAAACTTAAAAGCTAGTTTAAGCAGCTTTTTAAATTAATAAGCATAGCAAATATAAAAGTGCTTATGTTATATAAACAATAGCTGCTATTATAAGTATATTTATACAATAAAAACGTTTAAGCAATAAAAAGCTTAAGTAAAAAAAACTATTTTTAATTATATTATATATATTTAAATATGTTTTAAGCATTAGTGTTATAAAAGGTTAAAAATACTAAACTATTATTAAGCTTAATAATACGTGCTTTAATATTTTTTAACTGTTTATTAAGCATGTTTATTAGCTAAAAAACTATAGTAAGTATAAAGTTTTTGTATTAACTACAATAAAATATAATATAATTATTTAAAATTTAAAAGTTATTAAAATTTTTATAAAATTTATTTATAATTAAGCTTTTTTTGTTAGCTTTATAAATATTAAGTTTAAGCTATATTATTTAGTTATAAAAATTAAGTTTATATTTAATATTTTTATATATATTAATGTTATTTATTATATAGTATTTTTTAATTATGTTAAGTTTTTTATTAATATATTTAGCGTAATATTTATTAAGATTTTTAAAAGCATTAAAAAAGTAATAATTAACGCAAAAAAACTACAATTAGTACAAATTATGCTTTTTGCTTATAACTGCAAAACTTAAATTGCTGCATTAATTTTTATAAATTGCTATTAATTTTGCGATTTAAATTATTATGCTTTATTTAAGCGTTATGTTTAAAAAAAAGTTTTTAGTGCTATTAAAAAGCTTATTAATTACTTATAAGCTAATTTTGCTTAGTAAAAAGCTTTTAAGGTTTTTTTAAACATAGTTAAAAGATTAGTTTAATTGTTATATATAGTAGCTTATAAATATAACTATTAAAACAAAATTGCAAAATATACTAGCTGCTTTTTTGCATTAAAGGTAATAATGCTAATAATTAGTTAAAACGCTTATAATTTTATTACTGCATAAATAATGTTTTTTAAAGAACTTTATAAGTTATTTTTTATTTTATGTTTTAGTAATAAATTATAACTAAAATTATATAACATTTTATATATAGTTTTTTAACTTTTAAATATAAGCGTAAATAAAAATAAAATTATTTAAATAATTATAAAAAAGATTATTAAAGCAGTTTATAAAGCTTATAATATTAATTAAAGCAATAAAGCTTGCTTAATTATATATGTTTTTAGTTATTTTAACAAAGTATTTATTGCAGCATTAAATAAAACAGTTAAAGCAAAATAAACTATTTTTATAAATAAATAAGCATTAGAATATTTTTTAAAGTATAATAATAATAATAAAATTAAGTTATAAAAAAACTACAAATAATGTTTTAAAACTTAAGTTATTATTTTATAAAAAAAAAACTAGTTTAAGCTTTTTATAAAAAACGTTAAAAAGCTTTTATTATATATTATACTTTATATATAGCTAAGCAAAAACTAGTACTAGGCATTAAACTACGTTTTATATTTTAAAGCATTATATTATTTGTATTAAAAGCTATATTATAGCAAATATAAGCTATTTTACTTTAAGATTTTTAATGCTAGCTTTATTAAAAAAGCTAATGCTATTAGACTTTTTTATTGCTTAAATGTATAAATAAGCAATTTTAACATAAAACTTTCTTTTTTTTAAATAGTTTAAAAAAAAACTTGCAAAAATAAATTAAAAGCTATAGCTGCTATAATTATAGTTTTTAAAAAAAATTTTATTAAGCTTAATTTTTTTTAATAAACAAATAACTTTAATTTTAAGTACTATAAATATATAAATTTTATAGTTTTTTTTGCTATTTATTATTTTTTTAACTAAATTATTAATAAAATACTTTAGTAATTAATAAGCTTTATAGCACTTAAAATTAAAATTAAGTTTAAAAAGTTTAAACTTAACAAAACTTTTATTATAATAGCTTTAATAATTAATTTAACTATAAATAAAGCAAAATAAATTAATTTTTATGATTTTATATTATTTTTAACTAACGAACTAAAAACAGAAAAAATCTTACTAGTAAACATTATAAAGCAAAAATTTATTAAGCTATATAATAAATATTTTAGCTTAAATAAAAAATAATATAATTTTATTAACTTTAATTTGCTTAAAGTTTTTTATAGCATAAAGTTTTTTATTAATTATTTTAATGCAAGTAAAACTATAGTTATAATATTTTTTGCTAAACTTTTTATATAAAGTTTAATTAATTTAAGCAATTTTTATATTATTAAATTTACTTTTAAACTAATTATAGTAAAGCTAAATATGCTTAAGTTTATTTTTAATAACTTTATTAAGCTTGCTGCTAATAAAAAGCTAAAAAAAAGCAAAAAAAAACAAAAATAAAATCTTTTTGCTAAAGTTTACTTTAATAATATTTTATTTTAAGTTAACAAAAAATATAAAACTATATTAAAGAATATTGTTTTTAAAAAAAATAATAAAAAACAAAAGAAATTTTTTAAAAAAAAACAATTAAAAAATAATAAATAAAAAACTATAAATAATAAACAAAAAAAAAATAATTAAGAAAACTTAAGTTAAATAAATAGCAATTAAACAAAATTAAATTAAATAAAAAAAAATAGTTAGGAAAAATTAAGTAATTTAAATTAAGAAACCTTAAATATTTAATAGCTAGTAATAAACTAAAATAACAAACTGTTTAAATTGCAACTTAATTTTAACTTTTTTTTAGAATTTTAAAAAAATAAAGCTTATATTTAACTTTAAATGTTTATTATTAGTTAATAAAATATATAGCTTAATAATTTTGCTAAAAAGCTTTTTTAATATATTAGCTTTTATAAAACTTGCATTATTTATGTATTTATAATTATTATAGCTGCTAAGCGTATTACTATAAATAATAAAAAACTAATAATTATTAAAGATTTTATTAATTTATTATTTGCTAAATTATTTATAACTTTTTTTTTAAACTAAGTATATATTTTGTTTAATAATAATGCTATAATGTAAAAGTTATTAAAATTAGTTAAGTTAGCTATATAGAAATATTTAAGTTAAAATATAAGCTTTAAACTTGCTTTTTATATTATATTTAATTTTTCCTTTTAAAAATTAAACTTAAAGCATTAGTGCAAAAAAAGTGCTAAAGTTTAACGTAAACCTTTTAAAAAAGTAGTTAAAATAGTTTATTAGTTAGCTAATTTTATTATATATATATTTTATATTATAAAAAGCTTTATTAATATTTTTAACGTTATAGTTTTTTAAATTAACAAAAATTGCTATATAATTAAATTAAACGCTTTTATTTTTTTAACTAAGTATTTATTTATTATAGTTAGATTATTTTTAAGCAATAATAAATAAATATAGCTTTTTTTTTTTAAAAAAAATACTTATAAAACTAAAAATAATGCTTTGTTATTTTTTAATTTTTTTACGTTATAAATATAAATATTGCTATTAAATATACGTATTAAACGTGCTTAAGCTATATTTATATATTACTTATATATTAATTATTGCAGTAAAAGTAATATATTTAACTTTATATTTAAAACTTTTTATAATAATAAAATAGTAAAACTTAAATAACTTTAAATTTATAAAGCTTTATATATTAATAAAAAAATTTTTAAGTTTATTTTTTATAATAGTTACTTTAGTTTTTTGCTAATAATTATTATTAAAAGTAATAATAAAAGTATATTTAAAAATAGCATAATTAATTATATTAATGCTAATTATGCTATATATTTAGTTTTTATAATTTAACGATTTAATTTATGTTATATAAATAGCAAACGTTTTTTTATAAACGTTATTACTTTATATAATGCTTAAGCAAATTTATTAAAACTTTGCTACAATAAATATAGTTCTATTAAAATTTGTTTTAAGAAAATTAACATTTAAACTATTACTGCAGCATAAAATTACAAATATAATTTTGTTATTATTAATTTTATTTATATTTATAGCTTTAGCTTTATTAAAAATAATAATTTTAGTATAATTATTTTTATTTATATTAAATATATTATTATTTACTTTTGTAATAATAAAGTATAATTAAGCATAAAAACTTTATGCTAGCTTAAAAACTTTAATTAATATTATATTGCTAAAAAAGCTATATTTGTTTTCGAAAAAAACTTTTAAAAATAATTATATAGATTTTATTATATAAACTATAAATATAATTAATACTGCTGTAATATTTTGCGCTGTTTTATTTATAGCAATAATTATTATGTTTATAATTATAATAATAAGCTATAAAAGCTTAAATTTAAAGTTACATTAAAAGATTTACGTAGTTTTATTATATAGTATTTAAAATTTATATAAAATAATTAAGCTATTATTATTTATGCTTTAAAAGCTTGCTATATAATTTAAAAAATAAAAAGTTAAATTAAACTAATAATTAAAAAAGCAAGCAATAAATAAACTGCTATAAATATTAATTAATTTAATAAAGTTTAATATTATGTTTAATAAAACTTAAACAAATAATAAAAAAACTTTAAGTGCTATAAAGCTAAAGCTAAAAAAGCAAAAATTAACTTTAATTTAATTAAGCTATTAACTTTTAAGTTTTTTTTTGTTAAACTATTAGCTTTAATTTTTTTACTAAAGTATACTATAAGTAATTTAATAATAAAAAACAGTTTTAATTGCATTATAAATAATATAGCTATTTATGTTTATTATTATTTTTATAATATATAATATATGCTTGCTATTATTACGAAATTAGCACAGGAGTGGCCTTTAAAGCAGCCCGATGCCTTTATACATATTTTGCACCTTTTTTTTTGCTAGCTAAAGGTAAAGTCACATAATAATTTACTTAGCTTACTAAGCTTACAGTAATTTAAAGCTTACTAAGCTTATAGTAATTTAAAGCTTATTAAGCTTACGGTAATTTAATGCTTACTAAACTTGCAGTAATTTAAAAAAAGTTATTACTTTTTTTATCTTTTTTTTATTTATATAATTATGCATTTTTTATATCTAGTTATTTACTTAGTTTTAGTTCTTTAGCTATTAATTTTTTATAACTGCTAAGTATTAATATATTTATTACTTTTAAATCCTTAAAACCTTTATTAATGCATAGTAATAAAAGTACTTCAAAAACTTTTTTAATAAACTACTGTTAAAAATTCTATTATTACTTACAAATTAAAACTTTAAAAGCAAACTTATTATATTAATATATAATAAATCTATTATATTTTAATAGCTTTTTAATTAATAAAACTTAATACATAAAAACAAATATTAGTATAAAGAATTAAATAACAAACGATTTATAAAATAAACTTTTAAAAGTATATTAAAAAAATATTTAAAAAACAAAAATATTTAAAGGTATTATATAAATAAACTTTACTTAATAATTAATAAAACTAGATCTAAGTTATATTACTAAAAATAAAAAGTCAAAAATTAAGTTTAAAGATTTTAAAAACCTTTAGAACTAATAATGTACTAAAATAACAAACCTTAGTACTTTTATTAGCTACTTTTATTAAAAAAAAAGCAGTAATAAAAAAAAAAAAGTTAAGCAGTAATAATAAAAAAAAACTAATGTTAATACTAGTGCTATAAAATAAATTAGTTGTTTTAACTTAAAAAACAGCTTAAATATTAAACATTATAACTTTTAAACTAGCGTAAATATTAGCTATAGTAATTAAAGCAGCAATAATAATTGTTATTATAATAATAAGTTAAAGTTTTAAATAAATAATTATGCTATAATTAATATTAATATTACTACTAGTAAACTTAACGCTTATTTTTATTATTATTATACTTAAAGTAATAACTTAAAATAAAAAACTTAACTTTTTATTATTACTACTGCTTTTATTATTAAGATTATTTATAATGTTAAAAATATTAAACATTAAAAGTTTTAAACTTATTACTTTAAAGCTTTATAATAAATCTATAAATATAAAAGCTTTTTTAATTTATATTAAACTTTATTTAAAATAGCACTTTACTATTATTATAAAAAAGAACTAAAAAATAATAATTATTTTATAATTTTTATTAGGAAAAATATTAAAATAGTTTTAACTTATTTTAAAAGATTTTTTAAAAGCTAACAAGTTAACTAACTTTAAGCTAAAAACAAAAAAAATTTTTAAAAACTACATTAAGTTTAAAAATTAAATAAAAGCATTATTTAAAGATACTTAAAAAGCAAAACACGTAAAAAAAACATTTTACTACTTAAAACAAACAAAAGTAGCAATAAATTATGCTATAAAGTTTAAATAATTAATAGTAATTTTAAAATTACTTAAGCTTATATTGTTTTATTTATTTTATAGTAAATTTAAAACTTAAGTTTAAAACAAACTATATAAAATAAATAAACTAGCAAAAATCAATATATATATTAATATAGCTATTATAATTAATTAATAATTATTTAATTAGTACTTTAAAACTAAAAAAACTAAAAAAAACAAAAAAAAAAATATTTAAAAAAGTATTAAATAAAGGTTTAAACAAATTAATAAAGTCCAGAAATAATAACCTTAAGATATATCTAAAGTTAAATGTTATAACTGCAGAAAAAAAAAACACTTTTAAAAATAATGCTAATCCAAAAAAAAAAACAAAAAAAAAAGCTATAAAAAGAAAAAGATTTTTTAACCTAAAAAAAAAGTACAAGTTATAAAAGTTTAAAACAACAAAAAATAATAAAGCAATTTAAAAAATATGTTTTTAAAGCAAAAATATAAAGTTGCTATTTTAAGTTAAAACAAAAATATTATACTAAACAAATCTAAATGCTTTATTTATATAAATTAAAATAAATAAACATATAAATACTATTTAAAAGCTTTATAGTTATTAAAACAAATTATAAAAAAATATATTTATTATATAAACAATTAAAGTTATTTAATATATAACTTAAAAAAATAATTTAATTAAAAATAATAAATAATAAAAAGTAATAAGTTAATATAGTTAGCAAACTTATAAAACTATAAAAACTTTAAACTATTAAAGCTTAAAATATAGCTTAAAAAAAAATTATATTTAAAAAAATAAAACTATAATTATAAATAATATAGTTATTAAACTAATTATAAATTATTAAAACACTTAGTTGTTAAATAAACTTAAAAAAATAAAACTTATAAAACTTTAAAATAAAAACAAATAAAATTAAAAGCTATAAAAAATACTACAAAAAAAGAACTAATAAAAATAAATAAAATATTTTTATAGCTTAAATTGCTTTAAATATAACAAAACAAAAAAGCATTAATAGTTAACATAAAAACTAATATGTTTTAAAAACTAAAGCTAGCAATTTAACTAATTATTAAAAGTTATTATTATAAT